>CAKNYM010045635.1:28400-74967 GCA_932195095.1 Andricus curvator | reverse complement strand
AACCCATACATTATCAAATAAGACATACCTTTATTCTTGAAGATTGCTTTTAAAACGTTAATTAACTCGTATCTTATTTCTCAAATATATATTTCTCGCTTTCTTTAATTCTTAATTGAAACAATTAAAGTAAAATCATATCACTTTATCATTGTTTTCAATATTAGCTTAGAACTGCGACGGCATAACTCCAACTTTAGAATATTGCGTCATACAGATCTTTAAAAATGCATCAATTCTTATATCGACACACATTTCCTAGAAATTCTCGCTTCCGCGTCTTCTTATCTTCTATTAATAGATATTAAACAAACACATGCGTCTAGATAAGAGATAAGACCCAGACAGCCGAGGAGTGGGGGTAGGCGCCAGACGTCTGGGCAAACACCGAGGAGTGGGGGTAGGCTGACTGGCGGCCCATAGTTGCCCCTTACTACTCCTGTCTTTAAGATTCTAGGTCTCATGATCACTATATTTTTTTGCCGGAATTCCCTAGTGACAGTACATGTATCACCCAATTTGCAAATTCTTGATTTTAGCTAATTTCCGGAATAAAATTGATGACATTATGAAGTACCAGACACTGTAAAATTGTTGACACAGCAAAATTTTCGATTTATAAAATTGCTGAATCTAAACAATTAAAAATTGGTTTCATTGATAAATAAATAATAAAATAATACATAATGAACAATTGAAGTAGAACGAAAAATATGTGGATTGTAGAAAAGTATGTTTTGTTATTTTTTATTTCATCATGTAACAGTTTCGGAATTGTTTAGATTCAGAAAGTTTATGATTCGGGAACTTACATGTGTCAGCATTACAATTCTATTAAAATTTTGAGCTTCGCTTTACATATTGATCCTGTTATTTGACAAATCTTTCATGACAACTTCACACTTGAGAGGCTTTCCATATTTTTCAAGATGAATACCTCGGAAAGAAAAGAAAAACGGAAAAATATACAATTTACAGGGTATTTCAATCAGTTCTGGCTCGAATCATCCTGTTTGGTCTCAGGATCTTTTTTGGTTCGAAATTAAAATACTTAGTTGAAAATGAAACTGCTTTGTTGAAGATTTTTGTTGTTGTTAATGTATCATTTTAGTTGAAAAATGTTCTTTTTTTGTATTCAAAATTCAACTATTTGTTTGAAAATTATGTGAAAGTTGTCTTTCGCAGATTCCCTCAAATCTCGACGTTTTCGGACTCACTAATTGAAAAAGAAGGAGTTTGACTTCGGTGTCTGCCTGTCGTTGTCGTCGTCGTTGTCTGTGAACACGATAACTTTCGAAGGAATTGTCCGATTGAATTGCCCTTTGGCATACTTTTTTAACGCCTAAAAATAAAAATGGAGTCCAGTTTCCAGCGAAACCATATGAGATACGAATAAGATGTTCCGAGCAAAATTGTTCATCTAAAAAATTTCTACAAATTTGCCTAAGACTATTTTTTTGATAAAACGCATAGTTTTTATTCTAATCACGGAAAAAAGTAGATGGTTAACACCTGCAATAATGGTTGTCTAAGGAAGATTCAATATAATACTTTAACAAGTTTCATTGAATACGTATACTGGTGTATACAAAAATACGTCTATTTTATGCTTATGATTAATTAAAAAATAATGAAAATTCAAAATCGTGTTTGTTCTTAAAGAATAGAAATTTAAAAAAAAAAATTTTTTTTTCATCAATATCTTTTAATTTTAAGTAATTGTTACAAATAAGATCATAATTAATCAGAAACTTTATTTTATTGATTAACATGAAAACTCTATGACTCAACTCTTCATTGAGCTTCACCGGGTATAACAAATTTTTGGTGTTGTATAAAGTATTCTTGACATTTCAGAAATCTTTAATAAAATGTTCAGAAAAAAATCTACACAATTACAAAAATGCAAATGCGCCTTATAGATGGAAACACTTCAATTGATTGATTTACTGAGTACTATGGCACTGGGTTAATTGCTTTTTCAAAATTGGGAAAATATTTTAAAGTTCTGGTTCTAAAGAATTTCTCCAACATGTGGTTTTTACGATCGTTGACTGCCTCGTGTATAGGAAGGACACTGTACTTGAGTTCTTGGAAAATGCGTACAACCAAAAATCTGTCAATTTTAAAGGGAGTTTTCGTTCGTCTATTTCTTTTCCCTTTTTTTCAAAAATGAATTCAGTACTCAGGGTGACCCGGTACGGTTCAGTCGCTCTAAACGAAATCTTGAAGTATCAAAGTAAAAAAAATTTTCTTTTTTCTAAGAAAAAGTCTGTGAAAAATAAAAAATTACCAAAAATTCAGTTAAATTGTAAAGTGAAGTTAAAGTGTAGCCTTAAAATTGCACTAAATGAAAAAAATAAATAAATTTGAATAAACTTTTCTGAATTTTGAAACAAAATTCCATTTAATTCGACGAAATTGAATTTCGGTATATCAACAATTTTTTTTTCTTCCAATTTTATAAAAAATATCTTTGGAAAATTTTTATTATCTATTAAAATTTTTATGGTGATTATGACAATCAAAATTGGTGTTATGCTGATGGATTTCATATAAGATTTATAACGGAATAAATTTCTCCATTTCACAATGAAATATAGGAAATAACAGCAGAAGGATAAGACTTTTTTTCTACTTTATGGTTTTTTACTTGATGCGAAATTGAAGATTCTTAGACATTTTTAACATATTGTGGCAATTCTAAAATATAGAAATCTTTCAAGTTTTATTTGAGCATCAGTAATTGTAAAGGATGGGAGATTCAGGGCCAAGCATCTGTTAGCCAGATTTGGTTTTGAGCCAATTGTCTCTACCCTGTGCATTCGTGTATTATTTTGTGACTCTTATTATTATTAAATATATGCTACTTGTAAACATAAACTCTGTGTTCTAGTGAAATTAATTGGAAGATCCCCAATATAAATAGTCTAACAATTGCAGCGGTGGGATTCGAGACAAATGTTTGGCGTCGGTTAGGTTTTAGAGTACGCGGTCGGCATTAGAGGTCGGTATCACGAGACTAGGAAGCCGTGCAGTGTTGTTCCTGTTAGTGCGTGGCGTGAGCTTATTTTCCGTGTTGTTTCTGTGACTGGTGGGACCAGGGCGCGGGCTGAATCGTCGACGGTTTTTGTGACGAGTGCAGCAACATGGTAAGCGATAGCGAGAACGAGCGGCAAGAGGGAGACAAGGCAGAGAGGTGGTTCCGGGATGTCTCTGACGTGATTCCAGAGTTTGATCCAGTGAAAAAGGAAATTAGCATCATCGACTGGATTTATAAGGTAAAAGAATGCGGTGAGCGATACAACTGGGATGAGCTGGCGATCAGGCATTACGCCCTGGCAAAGTTAGTCGGCGTGGCGCGTCGCTGGAGAGACAGCCTGAAACGCGACGATCAACGTGATTGGCAAGGCTGGGTGGAACTTTTAAAGAAAAACTTTTCCAGTAAGAAAAGTGCGTTAAGTTTGCGTTTGGCGGCTCAGAATTATAAAAAGAAACCGTCTCAGGACATGACGGCATACTTTTACGAAAAGCTGGCCAGATGCAACGAACCCGATATGTGTAGTGAAGAGTGCATCGAGTGGTTAGTCCATGTACTAAACAGTACACGTTTTCGTGATTTCCTTGCTCCCTTAGACAGGTACAAGGAACCATACAAGCTGCTGCCATATTTAGAGGCTGGTAGTGCCCATATTCGCGAAAACGCGAACGAAAACGCGAGCGGAAATGGAAGCGGAAGAAACGAGTCCGGGAAACGTGGCGGAAATTCGAAGGATGGCGCGACCGCGGAAGCGAGGTGTTTCACGTGCAAGGAAACGGGACATTTGAAACGCGACTGTCCAAATAAATTAAAAGCCGGAAAGTGTTTTAAGTGCGTGTTACAGGACATCTCGCACGGGACTGCAGAAAAACTCAGAGTCGAAGCGGAGAAATTTCGTCCACGACGGTTCAAGTGGACATGGTTCGAAATCTGTGAATACGGTCGGAAATTCACACGCCAAATACTTTAAAAACGCGTTTCTAAATGGACAACCTTTGCATAGTTACGTAGACTTGGGAAGCAGTGTCGTGGCGATCCGCGAATGTGACGCGACGAGATTCGGGTTCGAGGTTGAGATGGGCGAAAACGAGGCTCTCGTTGGGTACGGAAACGGGATCGTACACCCTATTGGACGGATGTCCGGGTCGTTATCAATCGATGGAGTCGAGGCCCGCGTAGATGTTCACGTAGTACGCGACGAAGATCAAGCGGTGCCCTTGCTCTTGGGTCACCCTTACACTGAGCAGAGACACGTGGTGATTACCAGCATGGCCGATCAGCTGTTGATCGAAGAACGACGAGACACGTTGACGACACGAGCAGTAAGGGAATCGGTTAAAACTGTGTTGTGTGCCGTGGACGCGTACGAAGTGCCGGATAATTACGTGGGTCGAATCTGTGTGGAAACTGATTTCATAGACACCGAACTATTTGTGAATGGTGATATGAGAGAATCAGGGCATCTTATTCCACGTTGCATAGTGAAGACTGATAAAAAAGGTCAGGCAGTGCTTCCTGTGTTAAATCTTTCAGGTGCGCCTTTCAAAGTGCCAGAGGGCAGTGTAGTGACTCGTGCGCACAAGTGTAGTGAAGCAAAGATACATGAACGTGAAACGAATGATGTGCCGGTGACGAGAAAAGAAATAGACACAGATTTGGAAGGCGAGCAGGCGGAGAGTTTACTCTCCCTCATAAACGAGTACAGAGACCTGATAGTGCGGAATATGGCGCAACTCGGGTGCAGTAATGCGTATGAGATGGAGATCGAGGCAGAAGACGGTAGGACTGTTTATTATCGTCCTTATCGACTGTCCTACAGTGAACGAGAGCAGACGAAGGATCTCATCAAGGAGTTAAAAGAAGCAGGCATCGTGGAGGAAAGCTGCTCACCATATGCGAGTCCGATGCTGTTGGTAAGGAAGGCGTCAGGTGACATATGTATGTGTGTTGATTATCGCGCTCTCAATAAAGTAACGGTGAAGCATCATTATCCACTTCCGCGGGTAGATGATCTCTTAGACCGACTAGGTGGTAAAAAATATTTTACAACGCTAGACTTAGCAAGCGGTTATTATCAAATTCCGGTGGCTAAAGATTCGCGACCGAAAACGGCCTTTGTAACGCCAGACGGTCACTTTCAATTTAAACGCATGCCTTTTGGATTGTGTAATGCGCCTGCTATATTCCAACGTCTAATGTGTCGTGTTTTTAGTACCTTGCAGCCGGAAATTGTACAAATTTATATCGACGATGCGATTATACCCTCGGTGAATTTCGAGGACGGTCTTGAGAACTTACGGAAGGTTTTTGACGCACTCAGAGCCGCGAACTTGACCGTAAAATTAGAGAAGTGCCATTTTTTAAACTTAAAGTGGAATATCTGGGGTTTAAGTTGTCCGACGGAGAAATTTCTCCAGGAACAAAAATTCGAAGTTCAGTCAAAGATTTTCCGCAACCAACGAATGTGGGTGGGGTACGCTCATTCGTGGGAACGGCGACCTTCTGTCGTCGATTTATAAAGAACTTTTCGTTGATTGCGAAACCCCTAACTGAATTGACGGCGAAAAATGCGAAATTCGTGTGGGGGCCGGCTCAGCAGAGGGCTTTCGATATTCTGAAGCAGCGGTTGCTCGAGAAACCAGTACTCGCGATATATAGACCGTGAATGGAAACCGAGGTGCAAACGGATGCGAGTCAGATAGGGCTGTGGGCAGTTTTACTGCAGAGACAAGCGGATGACGAAATATACGCCGTGTGCTATTTTAGTCGAAAGACCAGAAAGGACGAGTCGAAGTATCACTCTTACGACCTCGAGGCATTGGCCATCATTTGTGCACTCGAAAGATTCCGCGTTTATTTGATCGGATTCATGTTTGTTATTAGAACTGACTGCACCAGCCTCAAGATGCTCGAATCGAAGCGTGACCTGAGTGCGCGAATAGGACGGTGGTTTGTGCGTCTCGCGGAATTCACCTATCGAATTGAGTACCTCAAAGGGGTAAGCAATGTCGTGGCGGACGGGCTCAGTCGGAATCCGGTGGAACCGGCCGAAGAACTAGGGTTGGTAGGACTACCAGTAATGGTGTTACTGATAACGACGGATTGGGTTGCCGCGATGCAAAGAGGGAGCGAAGAAATCATGCGAATTCGCGAAAAATTAGAGGAGGGTGATCAAGAAACCCATGAACGATTTACGATGTGTAATGCAAGGGTATATCGAAAAAAGAAGGGACGTTTTCTCTTATATGCTGTGAAGTTGCAATTTTATCGCACATCTCAAAAGTGAATTAAGCCTCCCTAATAATTATAATTTTTTTTTTCACTCAAATTCTTAATACTTATACTCTTGATTGCGTGGCTTGATACGAAGGGCAGGGTCGGCACTCCTCGGCGCTTAATTTAGATGTAATTTAGATTTTACAAATAATTTAGTTCGTATTATTTATTCTGTCATATACAAAAACTCCTATGAGCACCCCCTGGATCACCAATACTTCCCCAACTAACATGTTGAGTTTCCGCTACCCCTTCGTTGCGTCATCGACTAGGGTTTGTCGCCACCTTCAACCCTGGGAGGCTTCTACAGTCCGGTGACCTTCACCTAATTCTTCCCTACGGCAACGACGAAAGTTTGAGTTTAATTTCACCACCTCCCACTTCTGAAATACCAGGCTGGTCCCAGTTGCAGGAGAAGGAGGGTGGAATTACTTTTTTTTTGGTTCAAGAAACAAGGCGTGTTCCTGTTGAGGACATATTCTTTTGGGTACGCTGGCTACCATCCAAGACCCAGGCGTTTGTTCCAGTGAGGAGGTACGACCACCGTTATATTAATTGGTAGTCCCCCCCCCCCATATACAAGGGGGCGGGCTGATTTTGGTTGTTCGCCCCGAGAGCGAAGGGGTAGAACAACTCTCGTCTGTCAAATCCTTTTTTTTTTGTTATGAGGTAATAAAACAACACTTTGTGGGAGAACCATGGACGTCCACCCTCAAATACAGTGGAAAAGTATTCAGCCGCCCCGGCCCCGACTCCGCGATGAACAGCTTCTTCTAGGAGACAAGGAGGACGCTAGAAATCTCGGGGGTCGACACGGGACAGAAAAGGAAGGAAGATTCAGCGAAGAGAAGAACAGGCGGCAAGGCAGGCCATCGAAGAGCGAGAACGACACGCGGACTCTCTCATTCTCGATAGCTCCCTGAATTTCCCAATCCCCCCTCCCCCTTCACCACCCCTCACATCCTTCTTCCGTAGTGCAGTTTAGGCAATAAGTCACCGATTAGGTCAGTTAATTTTTTACGCCCGAAGTAGCGCCACGCGCCCAAGAAAAGCTTGTACCCCCCAGCTTCGAAGGACGTTAGGAGTAAGGTAGGACTTGATTTTCTCACCGTGGTTCAGCCAAGAGCAAGACTTCGATTAAAGTTCCTTTTTCTTTAAAATATTTTCGTTGTAATCTAATTTACTTCCGAGGATCTTGGCTGGTCCATCAGATTATTTTATTGCTTCATTTTTTTCTACCTGTATTATTTTGTTCCTATTGACCATTTTTATGTGAAATGAACAGCTAGTTTTTCTTTAATATGGAGTGCCAACGGGTCAACCTTCCTTTTTGCCCCTCTTATGTTGAATTAATCTTTTTGATGTAACTTTAACGAATTCGCCCTCTATTATCGTATCAAGATGTAGCCGTTCCCCTTTTTCGAACCCGGGTCCCGATTATGGTTGTTGAAAATGGTTTTTCGTATGAAACTCACTAAATTATTACCGATTCTTCATAATTAGTGCTTTTAATGGTTTTCCCCTTTCCCCCTTTATTTCAATATCGAAATGTGTACCTTGAACTGCCGATTCCGTATGGAACTCACTATATTATTACCGATTCCTCAAAATTATTATTTTCAATGGTTTTCCCCTTTCCCCTTTATTCCGAAATCGGAACGTGTATTTAAACCGCCAATTTCATATGAAACTCACTAAATTATTACCGATTACTCAAAATTAGTATTTTTAATTGTTTTCCCCTTTCCCCTTTATTCCGATATCGAAACGTGTATTTTAAACTGCCAATTTCGTATGAAACTCACTAAATTATTACCAATTCCTCAAAATCAGTATTTTTAATTGTTTTCCCCTTTCCCCTTTATTCCGATATCGACATGTGTATCTTAAACTGCCAGTCTCATATGTAATTCACCAAACGAAGAGTGATTCCCCCAAATTAGGGCTTCGAATTGTTTTCCTTAAAAATTGATGCCGTTAGTTACATCCTCTTTTTTTCCCCCTTTATTTAAGCATCGAAATACATGTTTCTATTTGTCGTGTCATACCCCTTGTGTTCCGATTTTAGATGATATTGTTATTACATTAGTTTATTAGCGTTATTTAACTCGTCCGGATTTCTTAATTTAATTGTGTATCCTAACTCCTAATTTTTTTTATTCTATTTCGATGGCAACTTTGTTATACGTCTTAATCGAGACGGATTGTTAATTCCATATTGCTGTAATCCTTTTGTTACGTAGTCAAATTTATATTTGCGCAAGGGATTTTATTAATTTGTTCCGGTAACTTTTTGAGTGTCATTTCGAAACAATTATATTTTTTTTTATGAATAAAACTTAGATCATACATGTTTTAACGAAAATTCTAAGGAGTTGTATTCAATGATGTATAACCCACCCCCTTTACCGTAATCCGACGACGATTGGAGGCTGAGCTAGGCGGCAAAACCAGCAATCCGAAATGTTTTATTGTGGGAGTTTATAGTAGTGTCCCAAGAAAGGACTGGCGCCCGCTTTTGTGATTTGATTTTGGTGGATCTTTTTTTTGAGTCTTAAGTTTACTTTTGGTTGTGGTAGCGTTTCAGAGTTTTATTTTTTTGTACTTTACGTTTCGGATTGTCTTGTGATTGCCCGTGTTGGACCCTGCCATTTTTCTTTTAGAAAGAGAAAAAATTGGCGCCCAACGTGGGGCCAAAAATTAAAAGTGGTCACATCGTTGGGTACAACTCGCATTTGACTTAACAGTTTTAAATACGAAATTAAAAACTGTTTTAAAGTTTAGAATTCATAAAATCCCATTTTAAGTGTTATTCTTGATAAGGCATATACTGCTGGGTTTGTTTTGAAAATGCTGATTATGAATCCATCAACGACTACGGTTGATTCTTAGGAATATCACTCTCGACCCTATATCAGTTACTGCGTTCGGTTTCAAAACATTGTCCCCCATCATGTGTTTATTATCCTCCTTACCTTAAGTCCTTGTTTTCGAAATTTAATTGGTTTTTGATTTTAATTCTGAATGGTTCACACTAATGCTATTATAAAATTTTACTCTGACATCACTATCGATTATTTATACTATACCACAATCCTTATTTAAAGGTGGATTGAAGATTTCGGTTTAACTCGAATGAATTAAATAGGTGAACTAGAATTATATGGGAGGATTTTAATTAAGTCAATTGACTAAATGAGTTTAAAGTTAAAATTGGGACTATTATCTTTTTCTTTCTCAATTTGCAAAGGTTTGAATCTCATCTGGGTTGATTGAATGAATGAAATTCAGTCCGGAAATTTTGAAGTTTATCTAAATCAGTTTAATGGATAGATTTAATCTAAAATTTTCGTTTTTTTTTTGTTTTACTTTCGTGATTTTTAGAAGAGTTTCAATTTCATTTAAATCGATTTGATGGATCGACGGATCGGTAGATTATCTTAATCCTTGCCAATTATCCTATTGGATTCTAAAACAGCCTCTTAGATCCACACTAGCAATTATCAAATTTTTATTTTTTTACTATTATTATGTCCCAGCAACAGGTAAATAATTGGACCTTAAAGTATCCTTATATCTAAATATCTGGTTTTAATAATTTTCAATAGCTTATTTCTACTTGGATTGGGTCCAATTTTAATTTATCTTAGCTTAATTTACTTCCAACCTAGTTGATTGAACTACTTTTTTGACTAATTAGTTAACTTAGTTACGAATTTAATGATCTGGTTTGATTTCTGCCTTACTTACCAGCTGCTCATTATTAATTGCTTATTGAATCAAATTTGATTTGATTGTTTGATTCAATTTTAAATTTGATGATTTGGTTACTTATTGATTTAAGCATCAAGTAAGGATTTTGGTTGGTTAATTGTTAATTCACTGCTGATTTGATTACTGAAATGAAGTTTTAATTTGGTTACTTAATTGATTCACTGATTTAGTTGTTGATCAATTATTGTTGATTAATTGAGTAAGGATTGAATTTTATTGATATAGTCCATTTAATTTTGATTTGGTCCTTTGATTTAATTTTGAGTTTGATTATTTGATTTAACTATGTAGTGATTTTAAAATTTTATTTTTGATTTCATTAGCTGGTTTGATTTTGATGGGATTATTTGGTTTAATTTTAATTTAATTGGTTCACCTAACATTGGGTTAGTTATTTAATTCCATTGTGATTTGATTATTGATTGATTGCGATTGGTTAATTGGTTGTTGATTCAATCAAATTTAATTTCGTAAATTTGATTTATTTTAATTTAACTTGGTTCAATTCAAATTAGTTTTTTTTTAAATTTAATTCACTGGATTTAATTTTGTAAATTTGATTTAATTTAATTTATTGATTTTGTTTGGTTCGGTTAAGATTTATTGATTTATTTTAGTAACCAATTTTAATTCATCCTGGGTCTTTTGCTTGAATTCCGTCTGGTTTAATTTTGGCAATCTAATTCAATTTCGTAGCATTCTGATGTTTGGATCCAGTTCGATTCGATCTTGTTGACTGAATTTATTTTAATTTAATTTTTCTACTTGGTTCAATTTAGTTTCATTCTAGTAGTACAATTCAGTTCGATCTAATTTAGTTTACTAATCCAGTACGATTAGGATTGATTTGACTGATTCAATTCAGTTCAGTTTGGTATGATTAATCCGGTTTGCAGTCAATTTAATTCAGTTTTGGTGCTTTTACTCAATGTAAGTCGGTTTAGTCATTTATTTCGATTAAGCTTGGCTCTAAGGATTCGATTCCTCATATTTTAATTTATGTGTATATTCGTTTCGACTTGATTTTATTGGTCCAATACGATTAATTAAGTATAGTTATTGTATTCAGCTTGATCGGGTTTCGTTGTTTTGATACCGTCTGATTTTTTTTTTTGGTTTTGTGGTTAAACTGGCTTGGCTGAATTTAGTTTTATCGGTGAAAATTTGTTTCACCAATTTGACCAACTAGTTTCAGACCAACCACTATATACCATTTAAAACTATATATATTTTTTTTTTACTCTCGTTCCTGAATTTATTATAACCCCTATTTTGAAAATGTTACTCCGCAACCCCCATTACAACTATCACATTTGATTTTAAAGTGTGATTTTAATTCCACGTGAAACCTATTTTTTTTACTGTTTCTGTTAAGAAGGGAGACCCCGAGGCACTCCAGCCCATCTATATGCACATTTGTATTTATATTTCTCATTTATAGTTAGTGTGTTTGTAACCCACTCGATACCATCTTTGTTGTTCTATCCTTGTCACCCCGTATCCTGCTGTTACCCCGAACATAATTGAAACTGTATGGTGGCACACGGAATAGCAGTTTCGAGGCTCTGACGGTCTCTATCCCCCCTTCGTTATTGAGTCGCCGCGTGTGTAAAATTTAAAGTTGTTTTAATACTTAGTAAACTCTGAAACTGATTTTTAAAAGAAGATTTTAGTGAAATTGTGGAATGGCAGAAGGAAAGAGACTTATCTCGTGGGTGTACGACCTCAATAAGGTAGAGCTCATCGAGCAACTAGAAACTCGGGAACTACCCAATGGTGGGAATTTCGCAGTCCTCCGCGAACGACTACTATGAGTGATTCGTACCGAAAACGGTATCCCGGAGCCGGATGCCAACACCACGCGAGATCAAAGTGGGATGTCTGACGGGGAGCAACCTCCTGATCATTCGGGTTCCCATAAATCCCTCCCCGACCAACAGGGTGAAGCAGCAGGTAATCAGCCGGGATTTAGTAGGGTCAACGTCAGTACCCAGACCGATTGGGGTTCCGACAACTTAGAAATGATTGAAGTCCCAACAGATAGCACTAGGCTCCCAGGATACTATTCTCCAGGGAACGGGAGTAGACAGAGCCAGAATACGAAGTAGCAGTACGGTATCCGCGTGCACAATAGTAACCCCGTGGGTAGTAATCGTCGTGACAGTGAGTCACGCCGCGGGACCAGCGCACAACCCCACCTTTGAGGGTCAAGTACCCTAAACCCTTCCCGCCGATCCCAAGTCGCCTTCGAAGATCCCTACCGTCCACACTCAGATACCCGTTATTAGCACACAAACTATGAAGAACCCTACCTCCCTCCTACTCCCACAGCACGCGAGATGAATCAGGAATATGATGCTCACGCTCCCTATGCTCGCAGGTTGCACTCTGCTGGCCCTTCTCGCCGGTCGCAGGTCGCGTTCGACGATCTACGGTACCCCTACCACCATTCTCATCGTTATCACCGCAATGATTATGATTTCGCCATCTCAAACCCAGCCCGCGCGTACGAGACCATGCGGAAGTGGAATCTCCGATATTCAGGTTCTCGTAGCGAGGACTCTGACGCGTTCTTGTTGCGTATAGAGGAGGGCCGTGATTTAATCCCCATCTGTGACGCTGATCTATTGAGAGTAGTACACTTCTTCCTGTCGGGAATAGCCCTCAATTGGTTTAGGGGCTCTAGGCACCTATGGCGGAATTACGATCAGTTCGCGAGGGCCTTTAAGATCAGATTCGGGGACGCAGATTTCCAGTTCGAATTACGGCAGGAAATACACCAACGGACGCAAGGCGAGAAAGAGTCTGCCTCAGATTATTTAACATGCATGAGGGCCATGTTTGACAATTTGTCACCCAGGATGCCTCAACCCCTGCTCTATTTAACGCTTACTGTTCTTGACCGACCGATTAAAGCCCTGGTTGATAGCGGTGCTTCGCGTTCGTGTGTAGGGCTAGAAGGTCTAAACAAAATCCGGGACCTCAACCTAAGAACCGTCTACAAAAAGGGTCAAGTCCGCGTAGCCAACAGCCAGATGGAAATAGTATCTCAGGAAATCATAGCCCCAGTCAAGCTTCAGGGCCTCGTAAAAATCAATTGGGATCCGCGTATTAAAATCTCTGCCAGTTGCTTTCGCGATAGGTCTAGATTTTCTAAAGATGTTCAAAATTAATGTAGACTTTGTCGAGGAAAAGTGGACCTTTAAAGGCTACCTCAGTCAGATTTATGCCTTTGAACGTGAGGACGAGCCTTCGGGAAATTGCTGTGCGCTCCGAGAACTCACAATGGAGGAGGCTGACCGATTGGGTGAATTTCTTAAGCGAGAATTACCGGAACAAACAGGTAGACCCGGCTTGAAAAACCTTATCGAGCACGTTATCGATTTAGGGGATCACCCCCCCCCCCTCAAACAGCGGTAGTATGTACGGTCCCCCAAAATCATGGAATTCACGGTAACACAGGTCAATAAAATGCTAGCACATGATATCATCGAACCTCCAAGAGTGGTTGGTCCTCCCCCGTAGTGAGGGCGAGGAAACCGGATGGCGGTTATCGTTTTTGTCTAGACCTCCGTAAGGAGAACGAGGTCACGAAAAAGGATGCATACCCCCTACCTCAAATAAACGGGATCGTAGATAAGTTACGCAGCGCTAGGTACATCTCTAAAATTGACCTTTTTATAGGCTTCCACCAGATACCCCTCGAGATAGGTAGTGGCGACAAAACAGCATTCACGGTCCCGGGACACGGCTTGTTTCAATTTAAACGCATGCCCTTCGGGCTAACCAACGCTCCCCTAACCTTTCAGCGACTGCTGGACAGCCTGATAGGCCCTGAAATGGAACCCCATGCCTTCGCGTATCTGGATGACATTATTATTGTCACCAGAACCTTCGAAGAACACCTCGAATGGCTTTCTAAAGTCCTGGGCATAATTAAAGGGGCTGGCCTAGAAATCAACCAGGACAAGTGCAAGTTCTGCTGTTCCCAAGTCCACTACCTGGGCTTCCTCGTCAATGAAAACGGTCTGCAAAAGAACGCTGAGAAAATCGACCCTATCTTAAAGTACGCTGCCACTCGCAACGTTAAGGAACTCCGGAGATTCCTAGGGTTGGCAAGTTGGTATCGCCGGTTCATCCCGAATTATGCCACGCTAGCCATCCCTTTAACTTTGTTGTTGAAAAATGAACAGTGTTGGCTTTGGGACGAAGAACAACAGTCCGCATTTAGGGAAATAAAACGCTGCCTCTCCGACACCCCCGTGTTAGCCTGTCCCGACTTCGAAAGAGAGAAAAAGAGAAAGTTTTCGACCACTGAGAAAGAATGTCTGGCTATAGTCTGGTCCATCCAAAAGTTCCGAGCGTACTTGAAAGGCTACAAATTTACGGTAGTCACGGATCACAGCAGCCTCAGGTGGTTACACAACTTGAAAAATCCCATCGGTCGCCTAGCAAGGTGGTCTCTGTCCCTCTTAGAGTATGACTTCGTCATCGTCCATAGAAAGGGGGCCTCTCACCACGTACCGGACGCCCTCTCTCGCATGTTCGAGTCACTGCTACCCGAGGAAATCCTCTTAATTGCCAATCCAACACCTTCGTGGTACGAAAGACGATTTCTTGCCGTTTCCGATTTCCCCGAAAGATTTCCCACGTAGCAGATAACCGACGGTAGACTTTACCGCTACCGACCCGACCCAGCCATTTCAGACTATGTGGATGACCTAGATACATGGAAATTAGTGCCAGACGATAGTGCAAAGGGGACCGTCCTAGAGGAGGCGCACAACGAACCCCAGTCCGGCCACCTCGGTATTCAAAAAACCTACAAGCGCATCTCGGCAAAGTATTATTGGCCCGGTCTGTATAGAGACGTCAATAAGTACGTTAGCGGTTGCACGGTCTGTCAGATGTGTAAGGTCGAACAACTGGTACCGGCAGGTTTAATGGGACAACGAATAGTAGAAGAACCCTGGGTGGTCGTAGCCGCGGATATCATGGGCCCCCTCCACAAAAGCAGATCACGATTCCAATATATCCTCGTAATACAGGATTTTTTTCACAAAATGGGTCGAGATCATACCTCTGAGATTGGCCACAGGAAAGAAAATAGAAGCCGCGTTCCGCGAATTTATTATCAACCGCTGGGAAACGCCCCAGGTACTTCTTACAAACAACGGTACCGAATTCGTCAACAGCACCCTTCGTCAACTGGCCGAAGAATTCAACATAGTCCATACCGCCACACCCCCGTACCACCCCCAAGCAAACCCCGTGGAAAGGGTGAATAGGGTCTTGAAAACTATGATCGTTTCCTTTACTGATAGGGATCACAGGTCATAGGACCAGTTCCTACCCGAATTTCGTTCGCCTACAATTCTCCCTTCCACACGTCCCTCAAATCCTCCCCCGCTTTTTTAAACCTTGATAGAGAACCCCAACCCATCAATTCCCTGAAGAAAAAAATAAATACCGATCCCAAAATGGAACCCTGCAGCCGTGAGTCTTCGAAGGAGCGAATGTATAAAATACAGTCCATGCAAGACTGGGTCACCAAAAACTTAAATGATGCTTTTATTAAACAATCTAAATATTACAATCTCCGACATAGGCCGTTAAAGTTGCACAAAGGGGACCTAGTTCTATCTCGTTGCCGGGTCCTTTCGTGAAAAATTAAAAATACTGCCGCTCCACGCAAGACCCAGAACCCCCGGGACGCTGCAACGCAAACCCGGGTGAGGGGCATCGACCAGGCAGTCCAAACAGATCCAACTCCTCTACCGAAGCATGCTCGAGTAGCAACACCTTGCACCTCCCCTAACCCCGACCTCCAGATGCCCAGCTCCTCCACTTCCGAACCCACCCCTCCGACTCCCAAATCCTGGTATGAATCCCGCACCCGTACCACTGCCGATCCTCCCACCTCCCACAGAACCAATCCTTCCCATAGTTCCTACAACCCCTTCCCTATCTCAAAAACTCCACCACCCTATGCTCACCCCAATCCCAAACCCACCCCCGAACCCATGGACTTCTCCACAACAGATCCCTTCCCTATTAAAAATAAAGGTCCCGACTCCCTCGGACGTCAATCCCCGCACCCTGGACTTCTTGGAGACCACTTCTCGCTCTAGGTGTTGGAACTGCAAGAAGCCGGGGCACAAATATCCCCGCTGCCCTAACAAAAAGGGATCCCTGGAGACGTTCTGCCGTCGCTTTGGCGAACCTGGGTACACCGTGGAAACTTGTCCCTACCGGTCTAGCCACGTCTACGACTGACCTACCTATTCCCTTCCACCCTTTTCCGACTTTCGCCTCTTCCCCCTTCTCCTACCGACCACATCGCTCCCTTTCTCGTACCTTGTTCCTTTTGCTAACCATAAACCACTTCCTCATTTATTATTACCACTAGCCAACTTCAGTATTGTTAACCATTATTTGTCAATCTTTTTCTTTACTTGTCATCAACCCGCCGTCTTCTTTTTGAAATACATATATTTTTTCTTCGAAATCCCTACCTCTTTCATTTCACACGCACCCTATTGTTGTTCCTTGTGTGTTTTAATTTTGCATTGTTTTAGCTATCTTCACTGTTTTTTTTTTGCAATTGAATTTATTATTTTCTTGTACTCGTGATCAGCCAAGGAGCTCCGAATCCTATCAAAGTATCCTGAGTATTATCTTGCGTGGCTAGCCATTTGAAGATTCAGTTCGTGCCTTTTTCCTTTCAATGAAATTCTTTTGCTATTGGGATTTGAAATTTCGTGGTAATTTTATTTTGACTTTGTGCTAAAATTTTTGGCTTTTGTTTTTTTGTCTCCCGCCCTGGTTTGAGACCTGTTCGCCCCCCCCCCCCTCAAAGGGGAGGGAGTTGTGACGTTGCAATTTTATCGCACGTCTCAAAAGTGAATTAGACCTCCCTAATAATTATAATTTATTTGTTTTCACTCAAATTCTTAATACTTATACTCTTGATTGCGTGGCATGATACGAACGGCAGGGTCGGCACTCCTCGGCGCTTAATTTAGATGTAATTTAGATTTTAGAAATAATTTAGTTCGTATTATTTATTCTGTTATATACAAAAATTCCTATGAGCACCCCCTGTATCACCAACACTTCCCCAACTAACGAGTTGAGCTTCCGCTACCCCTTCCTTGCATCATCGACTAGGGTTTGTCGCCACCTCCAACCCTGGGAGGGTTCTACAGTCCGCTGACCTTCACCTAATTCTTCCCTACGGCAACGACGAAAGTTTGAGTTTAATTTCGCCACCTCCCACTTCTGAAATACCAGGCTGCTCCCAGTTGCAGGAGAAGGAGGGTGGCGTTACTTTTTTTTGCTTCAAGAAACAAGGCGTGTTCCTGTTGAGGACATCTTCTTTTGGGTACGCTGGCTACCATCTAAGACCCAGAAGTTTGTTCCATTGAGGAGGAACGACCACCGTAATATTAATTGGTAGTCCCCCCCCCCCACATACAAGGGGGCGGGATGATTTTGGTTGTTCGCCCCGAGAGAGAAGGGGTAGAACAACTCTCGTATGTCAAATCCTTTTTTTTTTTTTTTTGTTATGAGGTAATAAAACAACACCTTGTGGGAGAACCACGGACTTCCACCCTCAAATACAGTGGAAAAGTTATCAGCCGCCCCTGCTCCGACTCCGCGATGAACAGCTTCTTCTGGGAGACAAGGAGGATGCTAGAAATCGCGGGGGTCGACACGGGACAGAAAAGGAAGGACGATTCGGCGAAGAGAAGAACAGGCGACAAGGCAGACCAACGAAGAGCGAGAACGACACGCGGACTCTCTCATTCTCGATAGCTCCCTGATTTCCCCCCCCCCCCCCCGCTCGACCACCCCTCACATCCTTCTTCCGTAGTCCAGTTGAGGCGATAAGTCACCGCCTAGACCAGTTAATTTCGTTCGCCCGAAGTAGCGCCACGCGCCCAAGAACAGCTTGTACCCCCCCAGCCTTGAAGGACGTTAGGAGTAAGGTAGGACTTGATTTTCTCACCGTAGTTCAGCCAAGAGCAAGACTTCGATTAAAGTTCCTTTTTCTTTAAAAGATTTTCTTTGTAATCTAATTTACTTCAGAGGATCTTGGCTGGTCTGTCAGACTATTGTATTGCTTCGTTTTTTCCTACCTGTATTATTTTGTTCCTATTGACCATTTTTATGTGAAATGAACTGCTAGTTTTCCTTTAATATGGAGTGCCAACGGGTCAACCTTCCTTTTTGCCCCTCTTATGTTGAATTAATCTTTTTGATGTAACTTTAACGAATTCGCCCTCTATTATCGTATCAAGATGTAGCCGTTCCCCTTTTTCGAACCCGGGTCCCGATTATGGTGGTTGAAAATGGTTTTTCGTATGAAACTCACTAAATTATTACCGATTCCTCATAATTAGTGTTTTTAATGGTTTTCCCCTTTCCCCCTTTATTTCAATATCGAAATGTGTACCTTGAACTGCCGATTCCGTATGGAACTCACTAAATTATTACCGATTCCTCAAAATTAATATTTTCAATGGTTTTCCCCTTTATTCCGAAATCGAAACGTGTATTTTAAACCGCCAATTTCGTATGAAACTCACTAAATTATTACCGATTCCTCAAAATTAGTATTTTTATTTGTTTTCTCCTTTCCCCTTTATTCCGATATCGACATGTGTATCTTAAACTGCCCGTCTCATATGTTATTCACCAAACGAAGAGTGATTCCCCCAAATTAGGGCTTCGAATTGTTTTCCTTAAAAATTGATCCCGTTAGTTACATCCTCTTTTTTTTCCTCTTTATTTAAGCATCGAAATACATGTTTCTATTTGTCATGTCATACCCCTTGTGTTCCGATTTTAGATGATATTGTTATTACATTAGTTTATTAGCGTTATTTAACTCGTCCGGATTTCTTAATTTAATTGTGTATCCTAACTCCTAATTTTTTTTATTCTATTTCGATGGCAACTTTGTTATACGTCTTAATCGAGACGGATTGTTAATTCCATATTGTTGTAATCCTTTTGTTACGTAGTCAAATTTATATTTGCGCAAGGGATTTTATTAATTTGTTCCGGTAACTTTTTGAGTGTCATTTCGAAACAATTATATTTTTTTTATGAATAAAACTTAGATCATACATGTTTTAACGAAAATTCTAAGTAGTTGTATTCAATGATGTTTAACCCACCCCCTCTACCGTAATCCAACGACGATTGGAGGCTGAGCTAGGCGGCAAAGCCAGCAATCCGAAATGTTTTAGTTTTGGGAGTTTATAGTAGTGTCCCAAGAAAGGACTGGCGCCCGCTGTTGTGATTTGATTTTGGTGGATCTTTTTTTGAGTCTTAAGTTTACTTTTGGTTGTGGTAGCATTTCAGAGTTTTATTTTTTTTACTTTACGTTTCGGATTCTCTTGTGAGTGCCCGGGTTGGATCCTGCTATTTTTCTTTTAGAAAGAGAAAAAAAAGGTGCACGTCACAATGTACCTGTCGATTTACGACATGAGTTGGTCGCGGAGGCTCATCGCGGATTGGCTCATTTGTGTGTAGACAAAACCCTCGGAAGGCTAAAAGAAAGTTATTATTTTCCGAAAATGCGTGATTTCGTAAACGAACACATAATTGCCTTTATTATAAGGCACCCAGCGGTAAAAAGCCGGGATACTTCCACGCGTTGGAGAAGGGTACTACCCCTTTTCAATGCGTGCACATGGATCACGCGGGTCCATACGTAAATTCAGAACGTGGAAATAGATACGTGGGCGCGATTGTCTATGGATACAGCAAGTACACGGTCCTGAAAGCTGTGAAAGACCAGTCAGCCGTGGAAGCTGTGCAGATGGTTAAAGAATTTATCGCTCATTATGGAAAACCGGATAGGGTAATTAGCTACCGAGGCACCGCGTTTACCGCCGCGGAGTTTGAACAATTCTGTGAGGAATACGAAATTCAACACGTGAAAATTGCATCCGGGGTTCCACGCGCTAACGGACAGTTAGAGCGAACAAATCGAGTACTCTCGACTTGCCTCGCTAGTATCACGGACGATGACGAAAATCGCGACTGGGACGAAAAATTGTCGAACGTGCAATGGGTGATTAATAATTGCGAGCACAAGGTAACCATGCGAACTCCCTACGAAGTGGTGTTTAAAAATCGAACACCGGGTCTTCTCGATAATCCGCTAACGCGTGAAATTATACAATTAAACCGCGAAAAAGGAGTCGAGGAGCCGAAGGAGGACGTAGCGGAATTACTTGAAGCAAATGCCGTCGCAATGAAAGAACGTTTTGATAAGAAGCGCAAGGCACCGCGACAATACGAAGTCGGTGACTTAGTAATGATTTTGAGCGATTCCCCATCCGCCGGCGAAAGTCGAAAGTTGGAACCTAAAAAGAGAGGGCCTTACGAGATAACAAAGGTTTTGCGAAATGACCGGTATGCAGTTGAGGATATCGAAGGCGAAAGACAAAGTAACAAGCGTTACCAAGGTGTAATCTCGGTTGATCGCCTTGAATTCATTCAGAAACAATCGTCGTGAACTAAACTGTAGATTTTCGCCCTTATGGTAGAATTTTAAATGTAAACTAGGTATGAGTATGTGAGCATGAGCGAGTTTTTATGTATTGGATGATGCTAATTCATAAGTTTGAGCAATTTTTATTTAGGAATGTACTTAACAAAATCCTTATAATCGCCTATTCTTTTGTAATGAAATTGTAGCTGTTCTCTGGGAGAGTGGTTCAGCCGAGCTCTGCGATTTAGAATGGAAGGATGTGTGAGTGAGAGAGAGATAAGGAGTACATGAGTCCTTAGGTTAGTTAGGGTGCCTATTAAGCCGCATTTTAGACAAGCAGGATCTTAGAGTCTCAGTTCGAAGCAAATTGTAAATCACAATAAATCCTACGTGACGAGGGCGTCAACAAGGTCAGAATGGCCGAACTGTGGAAATTCTAAAATATAGAAATCTTTCCAGTTTTATTTGAGCATCAGTAATTGTAAAGCATGGGTGATTCAGGGCCAAGCATCTGTTAGCTAGATTTGGTTTTGGGCTTTTAGGGCTGGGAAAACCCAAATCTCTAAGAAGCGGCTGTTGTGGCCGAACATGACTCACCCTTACCTGTAGGTACTTCATGGATTTCGAGAATAGAGTAGAGGAGGACCATTAGTAAGTGTGAGCGAGAAGGACACCTCGGTACGTGAGGGTCCGAAAGGGCGAGAAGCACCCGAAGCTTCACTTCAATTCGACGCGTTATCGAGAAAACAGCTAGTTGCCAATTGTTTCTACCCTGTGCATTCGTGTATTATTTTGTGACTCTTATTATTATTAAATATACGCTACTTGTAAACATAAACTCTGTGTTCTAGTGAAATTAATTGAAATATCCCCAATATAAATAGTCTAACAATATCATCATAGATTTCGCGGAAATTGAAAGATTTTGGGGCAAATAAAAAGTTATTTCATGGAGATGTTATACATAAAGAGAGAAGGCAATAATGAAATCAATTTAAATATAGACATTTCGAGAGATAACAAAGCCTTTGATAATTTTATTTAATTTTTATAGGAAACATTGGAAATTATTGTATTTTAATGTTCTGTTCATTGGAAATTAAAACAAGTATTAAAGTGAATGAAAGATTTCCGAAATATTAAGGATTGACACTTAAACCGAAAATTAAAGTATAAAAATCCATCCATAAATAAAAAATGAAAAATAATATAAATAACAGTACGATAAGAAACTTCAGCCTCATATATACATACATTACTAATATAAAGCATATGATAGAAATAATTGTCCGTAGTATCCTATAAAATTATATCCTGATGAGGAGATCTAAAGTGATCTCGAAACATGTTGGTCCCAAAAGTAGTATAAAAAAGACAGAGAAAGAGAAAGGATAAGAGAGTGAGGATGGCTTGGTTGTCTCTTTCCTAATTCTCTCTCTCTTTTTTCCTCTTGTTATATACTTGTCTCTAATGAGCCGATTACAAAGTTGTTTGGAAACATATTTTGAGGCCTTTCTATGCAATTCTTTTTGCATATATTGAACTTTTTGCATGTGTTTTTTCAAAACAACTGATTTTTGGATTCACAATGTTTCTTAGCCTTTTTGTTTCAAAAATAAATTTTTGCACAGATTGACTTTTTAATATTGTGTTTCTAATTTTCTTCTTAAAAAATTTAACAACAGAGACATTAAGCCATAGACCTAGATATTGTTTATCTTGAGTTCGGATTTAATTGCCGTCCTCAGAGAATCGGTTTCTTTGTCAACTTGCAAATTTTTAATGATTTTTCAATGATTTCTGCCATTAAAGATTTATTTTACAAATTTTGATATACTTAGATCGTTGGAAATCCATCCAGAGTGAAATGAAAAAGTCCGGGAAAAAATAAAATTAGTTAAATACACAATTTTGATATGTTTAACATCGTTCTCATAAATATTTATTTCCAAGATTTGTCATTTCATCCTTACTATAATTAATACTTTCAATATAAATTTGAAACAATTGAAATCGGTTAATATTTTCTGTTCTCTTTCTTAAATTTACAATTAAAAATTTTTTTTAATTACAAAAAAATTTGCCTTATTTAAAATTTTTTGAAAATATACAAAAAAAAATATTTTTTGGATTGATTCGAACCTGAAATTGAGTCAGCTTGAACCAAAGAAAAATGTTATTATTTTTTATCCATGGGAAACATTTTTTTCGTGGTGTTTATAACGTTACAAAATCGCAAAAAAAATGAAATCCAAAAATCCTAATTCACGACAAACATTTTTTTCCGAAAAAGAAAAATAGAAAAATGTTTCTTTGGTTCAAGCTGAATAAATTTCTGTTTCGATATATTCAACTTTTTTTAAAATGTGTGCATATGAACATGTTTTTGCACGTTTTCAAAAAAATTGTAACTGAGCAAGAAATGTATTTTTAACTTTCGCAATTTTAAATTTTCAATGAGTAAGGTAATTTTTGATCAAAATAGTTGAATTATTGAATTAAGAACATCAGTTTTTAACCAAAAATCGAATAGTTATATTTTCGTTTCAAAAAATTAATTATCAATTGAAAAAACTGAATTTTCTCCCAAATTGTTGAATTTTGAAGCCTTAATGAAGAATTTTCTACAATGCAGTTGATTTTTCAACACGAAAATATGAATTAATAATTAAAAAGTTAATTTTCAACCAAACATTACAATTGTTAGTTAAAAAGCCTACTTTTTAACAAACAAGAAAAAACTTTAACTAAAATGATGAATTTTTAACGAAGAAATTAATTTTTAAAAAAGTTGTTCAAAATTCGACCAATTAGTTGAATTTCCCACCAAACTATTGAATTTCCAAAGAAAATTCAAATTTTCTACAAAACAGTTGAATTTTTAATCCGAAAGCACGAATTTTCAACAAGAGTTGAGTTTTCAACCAAAAAAGATTTTTTTAGCCAATGAAGAAAAAAAATTGTATTCAAAATGTCGAATTTTAAAGCAAGAAGATTATTTTTCTACAAAAACGGACGAATTTTTAACAGATTACATAAATTTTTAACCAAATATTTGAATTTACAAAATAAAAAAGATCAACTTTGAACCAAAAATGGAATTGCCACATTTTCATTTCAAGAAACTAATTTTCAAATGAAAAAACCAATTTTCTACCAAATTATTGAATTTTCGTACCAAAAAAAGTATTTTCTACAATACACTCGAATTTTCAACTCAAAAATATAAGCTTTCAATACAAAAAAATAATTTTCAATCAAAAATTGCAATTTTCAGTTTGAAAAAGTGAATTTTTAACAAAGTAGTTTGATTTTCAACCAAAAAGACAGCTTTTCAACAGAATGAATATATTTTCAACCAAATGGAAAAATGGAAAAGGTCAATTTTCAAACACAAATGGAATAGTTCAATTGTGAATTTAAAAAAATTAATTTTCACAAAAAAAAGTTTCAACAATAGTTAAATTTTCAAGTTAAGATTTGAAAAAATTAAAAATTGCTCAAGTTAGAACATTTAAAATTACAGTTGATGAGTTTGGAATGTTCCATTTTTTAATTAGGTATTTAACTTTGTACATTTCAACTAAAATGTATTAATCTTCTAATACTTATTTAAAAAATAATATATATTTTGTAACTGTTCCAATTTTATATTGGATAATAACTTTTGTCTGCTGTTTTCACATTTTCAACTTGCTTTAAAATGTTTCATCTTGAAATTTGTTTAAGAGTATTTATTTTTAATGGTCTGCACTTGGAACGTGTACTTTATTTATTCATAAATAATTTATTTAAGTACTATAATTGCTTTAATTATTATTCAATAATGTGTACAATTTCAAATATCGTATATTTAAAGAGAAAAGGGGGAAGGTTTTTGAGGATAGGGGGGAAACGGGGAATTTCAAGAAAAAGGGGAAACTAAGAATAACAGGGGAAGACTGTGCACCCTGATATTAATTTCTCGGAACCGAATATTTTTGTTTGTTTTAAACAGTTTTTATTCTAATTTAGCATCCCCATATCTCATGAGAAAAATTTTATTTGTTCAAAAAATTTAAATTTAAATCACTACTCAACATTTGTCTCATTTTAGAATAGTGATTTCGATTTTGCATTTGATATATTATTACGATGTTTAAACTATTTTTTATTTGTATATCATTTATGTAAATGATTGTTGCGTTTTAAATAAAGTGAGATGATAATAAAATCAAATCAAAATTCCAAAACTTTCATTCAAAAACATTTTTTCAATCCTTAATTTTCAATAATACAAAATGTGTACATTTTAAAAATTGTAATTTATTTAATTTTATAATAATATACATATAAATAGCTAATAATATATTTACTGTGTGAGTTAATACTTCTAAGCAAAATATTTTTCCCAAGCTCGTTACAAAATCTTAGAAATCATCAGTAAGAGATTAATTAAACAAATGTTAGGTAAACATTTATTATCATTTCTTAGATGGCCACGTTTTTCTCAGAGGAACCGCTTGACCGAGAGTTTGTGAGAAAAATCTAAGCGGTTCCGTAGCTCACTTGACTAATGCGTGCGCTAGATTTAGGTTTTAGATAGTTAGGTAGGGTTCGATTCCCCAGCGGGGGCGATTTTTCAAAGCGTTTGAGCGTGCGATCATATGTGTAAGCCTCTGTGCGTGCAATTGTGTAAGAATAAGCGTAAATTAAGTGCAGTAATCATATATAAAATAATTATTTCCTTTTCAAATCGATCGACATTTTACATCATTTTTGTTGTCGAAAGTTTCGAGCTAATCTATTTATAAATCGTATATAGAATGCGTGCAGTGCATATATATATATATATATATATATATATATATACCATTAAACCATTTCCCTTTCAGGGTAGGCGTGACACTACCCGATTCGGGTAGTGTTTCTAGGTTTTTCTTGTAGTTATAAATAACTACAAGTGTGGGCTCACCACACCCACGATGTGCCAACAGCACTCATGTCAGTATTCTTGAATGGTCACCCATCCAAGTACTAACCGCGTCCAACGCTGCTTAACTTCAGTGATCTGAAGAGAACTGGGTTTTTCAGCGTGGTATGGCCATTGGCCATATACATATACATATACATATATGCGTTGCAATGCGAAATTGGCAAAGTTACTCTTCACAGAAGTAAGGCATACTACACGAAATAGTAACTCTTATTCTCCTGAGTGTGGACGGTTACCAAGTGGTGCAGTGCATCCTACTATTTGAAATTGTTTATCCTACTCTTTTAAGAAGTCAGTTCAAATAACCTGAATGCGAAATAAGGTAAAGAACCCAGTAGCCGGACACAGTTGGAAATAAAACCAATACTCGGACATGCAGCGTTATTCATGATTATTTGTCATAAATTTTCATGAAAAGTAAAAATAAAAATTATCAATTATTCTTGAAATTCTTGACTACTTATTAGTCCTAAGTATTTAAAAATCAAGAATTTTAACAGAATTTTACTAATTAAAAAAAATACCCCAAATCATCTTTCAAGAACAGCAAGCTTATAACCATTTTTCTCGAGATATGGCGTGAATTCTTAACATCAGTACTGACTTAGCTAACGTTGAATAACAAAGATTCGGCCCCCAAAATGTTATAAATATTATTTGTAACGACAGTTGGAATATTTTTCAATAGAATTAGAAGGTAGTCTGGTAAAAATAATGTTTATGATGTCTATAATTACGTGTCCTGAATTACCACTTAATTTTGTAAATAGTACGCAGTAGTGGGACAACGTGGCGCTAGTTGTCCGAAAACAGCTGTCTTTATTCGGACTCGCGTAACATGTAAGCCTTTAGCGGGACGTGACTTCCTTGCATAGATTTGAAGTGAAAAAAGTGCGATCTACTGAGATCTACTGAGATCCTACTGCATCGTGAAAAGTATGAAACAAACCAAACTATAAATTATGTAAAGTTTTATGCTGCTAAAGTCTATGTAGCGATAAGAATTCATGTCCATGTCAAGTTAACCTCTAAAGTTTTATTGTTTTTTCGGGTAAGTGAATCAAACTTTTTTTTAAGTATAAAACTAGAATTATTAATACAGCTTAATTTAGACGAATTTATTTAACAAATATTTCAGATTTTAAAAGTTTCACTAGAATGGCTAGAAGAAAAATGAAAATTTGTGATAAAAAAGTAGCTGACAAAAAAAAACCTGCAAAGCAAGATCAACAAAATGAAAACAAAAAAGTGCATCTAAATCTAGAAAGGAAAGAAGCTTTGTGAAAAAATCTAGCGTAGAGCAAATCCAACAAGCACTTAATTCTGTTAGTGATGGGCAGTCGCTGAGAGATGCTTCTACAGAGTTTGGAATCCCAAAAAGCACGCTTTTTAACAAAATGAAAAATTTTTCACCCCTTGAGGGTCGTAAAGGTCCACCTACAGTGCTCACTAAGGAAGAAGAGCAGGATATTGTTTATTGGGTTTTTTATTGCCAGACAACCGGTTTCCCCGTAACAAAAACTCGACTAAAAGACTGTGTTCACAAATATATTGGAAAAGTGAAACGACAGAATCCATTTAAGAATAACTATCCAGGAAATCATTGGTATAAGGCATTCATGCAAAGACATCTCGATATATCAGTGCGCAAAGCACAGAAGTTAACAACAACAAGGGCATCCGTTACTGAAGAAGAGATTAGACCATGGTTTGCTCGTGTAAAAAGTTATCTTGAAGGAAAAAATTTATCAAACATAGATGCAAATCGAGTTTTTAATTTAGATGAAAGTGGTTTTAAGCTGGTGCCGGAAAACGATGAATGTTTAGCCAAAAAAGGATCAAAATCTGTGTATCGTTTAGTGGGCAGCAATGAGAAGGGGACGATGACAGTTTTGTTTACTGCTTCTGCTTCTGGCCAGATGCCACCGCCTATGGTATTGTTCGATGTGAAGACTACTCCAAGAAAAAGTACTCTGGAAAAAATACCTAAGGGCTGGGGTGTAGGTAATACAGTCAAAGGTTGGATGACTGGTGAAAGCTTCTACGATTTTATCACAAATGTTTTTTATAAGCGGCTTGTAGATGGTCATTCTTCCCATGTAACTATCCCCTTGGTTAAGTTCTGCAAAGAGAATGGAATAGAGATGATAGCGCTGTTTCCGAACTCAACTCATATCCTTCAGCCACTTGATGTCTCATTTTTTCATCCACTGAAAGATGCGTACGCAGAAAAACATACTGAATGGAGGTTTTTAAACAAAAAAACTGAACAAAATAGAATTGACCAAACGTGAATTTGCTGGTGTACTGAAAATGGCATTAGATTCAAAAGACTTCACAGATTGTCTGAAAAATGGATTTGAAAGTTGTGGCTTATATCCACTTAATCCGGATAAAGTAACTTATAATGTCCTTGATAAGAACAAGAAGAGAATAAGCGAACCTCCTTCTGTTGAACAAGTTTCTTCACCAGTGATAGAAGTAATTGAAAATGTGCAATTTTGAAGAATTTGGAAGAAAAGTATATTTCTAAAAGTATTTTAGATATGTTTAAGTTAGACGAGTCGAAAGAAGCATGGTCTGGTGAAATATCACAAACAGCACTATTTGAAAGTTGGCGAAAAATGAAAAAAAATTGTGGTAAATAAGCTAAAATACAGATTTTTTCACATATTTTATTAATTTATAACCTGTCTTTTGTAATTATTATATTTTTATAGAAGCAAGTCATGTCAGCTCTCATGAAAACTTGAGTTATGTTTCGATAAATGGTTTTGGGGAAGCAGATACAACAAACGAACAGTTACAATTCCTTGATTATGAAAGTCACGTCAACTTGCAAGAAAATTTTAATTTTGATGATACAAATATTTGTGATGAAGTAGAAAGTGAACAGTTACGGTTGTCTGATATGGAATCTGGTCAAAATGAATATATAGAGGTGGTCATTTCAGACGGAATAGAACTCAGCAGTTTTGAATCAACAGAGATTGAATGTCCTGTTTCGAATAAGCTTTCTGATTTTGTAATGACATCATCTAATTTTATGACAGGTATCAAATTTTCACAAATATTTTGCTTTTAAAATAAATAGAAACAATTTTTCTTTTGGACAATACATTAAAATAAGTAGTAATTATTTTAGAAGAGAAAAAGCATCTCGATATACGTATACATAATAGCTTTCATGATAAGAATATTAATGATGTTGTAGGAAATAATAATACCATTTTGGAGAGTAATTCAAATACAAAAGTCCATGAGTCAGTGTCAACTCCAAGCAATTTATTAAATGCATCGGATTCATTAGAAGCCCGGGTAAAAAATTTTTGTATGGGATTGATCTAGGAAACATCTGGGAAATCGTATAGGTGTCGTCTGTCAGATATTATAATGAAAGTATGGTATATGAGACGATCCCATACTTCATATCTATTTGAATTATGTATAGTAGATGTATAGCTTAATTATAGCTAAAGTATAACAAGGTATAATGAAAGTATAGTAAGAGTATTGCTAAAGTATATCTTAGAAGTATATCTGAAGTATATCTGAAGTATAGCTGAAGTATAGCTGATGTATAGCTGATGTATATCTGTAGAGTATAGCTCAAGTATGTCAGAAGTATAGATAAAGTATGTCGAAAGTATAGGCAAAGTATGGCCATAGTAGGTATAGCTATATAGATATAGGAATAGAATAAAGAGATAATATGAAATAAGTATACAAGCGTTGTATTCTTGATGATGACATTGGAGATCTGAAATACATAAAATTAGAGATCCAGATTCATGATTTTCACAGCATGAAAAAAATATATATTTTTCAACTTCTAAATTTCGCTTACCCACATATAGAAAATAATAAAAAGAATATAAGCTTTTTATTATATACATATTCTTGCTTTAAGGAGTTTCCATCTAGTTGACAAACTGAACGGTTGAATTTTAACTGCGAAGTAGATTTCGTGATACAAATATGGAACGAATTTTTTTGAAACTTAAAGAATTTATTAACTGGCTTCTTTATTACACTCGCGAACAATATTCGTTGCACATTTTCATCAAAAAATTATTTAAATCACGAAATTTTTTAATTTACGGACGATCTGTCATTTACGATGTATTATGTTATATCCCGTTGCTATGATATCTTTAAAAACAAAAGAACACATATTGTATGCGATACTTCAGCCATACTCAAGTATTGATTAAGTATATCCTATACTTCACCTATACTTAAGTATAGATGAAGTATATCATATACTTCATATATACTTTAGCTAGACTTTAGCTATACTATTTCAAGATACTTGAAGTATGGGATCGTGTCATTTTCCATACATGTTTTATACTTCTGAAAGTCAATGCTTGATCAATCCCATACTTATAATTTTTACCCGGGAGGTCTGTTTCAGTTATTCTCTAATTTAAATTTGATCTACTCTAAATACTAATAACATTTAAAAAATTCAGAACAGAGTGATGACCCTGGAGATAAAGAAAATGTTGACATTCGCAATGAGTGTCAAAGTATGTGAGATCTGATGAAATAAGGTTGAATAATTGATTTTCGTTGAATTGTATAGAAATTCAAAATTTATTAATACATCATATGTTTGTAGGTATCGTTTTAGATTTATCTATGGGTAGTATATCTGACAATAGTTTTCCAAGTGATCATTCATTGACATGCAGTCAAGTTTTGAAAGACATAAGTCAACCGATACAAAATCTTTTGGGTAATAAGAGGACTTGTGATTCTGAGACTTCTGGTAATAAGAGGACCTTTGAGAAGAGTGAAAATCAAAATGCATCAGAATCGACCAGTTCTGCTTGTAATTATAATATTAATTATTTCTTATTATGTCAATCGGCAATATAATTATAAGTATTACTTAAGTTATATAAAAATAATTTTTCTTTATTTCAAGATAAAAAAGGTCAAAATCCGTTGGAAAATTTTGAAGATATTTTCAAGAAACCAAAGTTTCATGGACAACCAAAGAAAAAATGTAAAGCTCGAGAGGTTTTAGACGATATGCTTGATGTTTTTTTAAAAAAAAGAAGATGAAGAAAACTTGAAGGAACAGCAGATATTAGCAAGCAAACAGAAAAAAATAAAAATAAGGAAATGAAAGGCAAAGAGCAAGATGTGAGCAAATCTTTTCAGGAGAACAAAAAAAGAATAACAGTTGAGAAGAGAGTTATTAATACTGAGATTAAGAATCTCAAACAAGCTTTAAAATCTTTTGAAACAAAATAAACTAAAGAACAAATAAAAGAAAGATTAGAAAAATTAGATAAGGATTTCAAAGACTTAGATCAAGAATTGATCATTCAAGAAATGTCAGTATTACAATACAAACTGAAAATAAAACAAGAAAAAGTTTCAGTTATTATTTTAACATTAACTCATATCTGAGATTTGTACGGATATTAATCTATTCTGTTTGAATTTTTTCTCAGACTCGAAACGTTCTATTTGTCTCGAAAGATTCTATTATAAACTATAATTTATTGTTGCATTTAAATATAAATTATTTTGTGTGTAGCACTTGTTATGAATTAATGTGCAGCAATATTTGAAAATGTATAAATAAATACCATTATTAATATAAGAATGTACAGTATTTGTTTCTTTCATAGTAAAAAAAAAGTTATTCTGTAGCACAATTAGATCCGAACAGTATTTTCGTTATATTACATAATTAATAAAACGAAAATACAGTTCGAATCTGATTATGCTACAGAAAATAATTTATTTATTTTTTAGTATTACCTTTCAATTTAATTTATTTCAGTTCTGGACTCAAAAATTTGAATTCATATTTTTATTAGTATTGAAAAGGTAAGTATTCGTTATTGTCCCGATTCTGGTCTATCCGTGTCCCGCTACACCCACCACCTCCGAAAACGCGTCCCGATACTGGCCTTTTTACTGCCAGGAATAAAATATGTTTTTTTTAGATATCCAAATGTTTTTTGAATATTATCTTTCTTTAAATCAAGTCAAAAATGTTCAGCCTTTGTATTGAAATCAAAATCAATATGTGTCCGGCTATTGGGTTCTTTACCTTAGTAATTTTAATAAAATTCCCCGACGAAAAGCTGCGGTTCAATTTAAAATAGTTAGAGCTGCTGGTTCACAGAGTTTTTTTAACGATCCACTTTTTTCCGTGATCCTGAAAAATTTCATTAATCAGTTGTGCCGTATATCACAGATATAAACATATTGTTCGAAAAATATTTATTCGAAACATTGAAAAATTAGTTCCTTTTTCATGTGGTCATCCGCAATTTTTAATTGAAAAATATTAATATTAAATATGAAATCAATAAAAAAGTTTTAATTTTATCTTAATTAAAATTAAAGTAAAACAATCATCAAAATTAATGAAAAATTATGAAAGAAAATTAAAAATAAATTATTATTGACAGCTTACAAAAATTTAAACTTCAAATCGGAATAGCAGAGAATCTACGTATATTTACGATTACATTTTCAAACTCGTCAAAATGTCAGGGATTTTGTCGACCTATTAGCATTTTTAATTGGGGAATAGGCCAGGAAGAAATAGGTAAGTTGAAAGACAAAGGACCTAATATCGAGCAACTTCGAATTCAGTGAGATGTAGTGTCGTTGCACACTGGAAGGGGAAGGGTACACAGGTGGGCTGATGACAATTCCGCCCTGGGTCCTGCGAACGGTTCCCCCATTACACGGCTTCCCCTCACTCAGCCGAACTGCTGCCGTCGATCTTGATCAGCGGGAGTCCTTTGTACCTAATGAGGATAAGAATGCGGAATATAACATTTTTTCAAATTAGCACTTGGTAATTGATAAATATAATATTCGAAATCTTCTAATTATAACGATTCCAACGATATGTTATTTGAATTAAAAAAATTGAATATTAAAGGAGCAATGTTAAAGTTTATGTGAAATTTTATGAACAAAATTTTTCCGTATTTTTATCAAATCCACTGCAGTAGCTTTAATTTATTGGTTGGCTGAAATTTGGCCACATTTGAAAACCTATGAACGAACATCATAAAAGTTTATTTCTCAAACAGTCGCATTTCTCCAAATTATCCTTAAATAATATGGCACTCCCAGTCCAAAAGTATGAATAGTATCATCCCTAGCTTAATTTGGAAACTCATTAAAAAACATCATACAAAATCAAACAACCTAATTTTCAAACCAAAGAAAAAGGAATTTTCAAAAAAGGAGTTGAATTTTTAACCAAGAATGATTTTGCAGCCATTAAAGAAAAAAATCTCAGCCAAAAAGTTGAATTTTCAATCCAAAAAGACGAATTTCTGGCAAAACAGTTTAGTTTTGAACCCAAAGATATGAATTTTGAACAAAAATTTTTAATTTTCAACCAAGAAATATGAATTTTCAACTGAGAAAGATCAATTATCAAGCAAAAATTGAAAAGTTACATTTGCAGTTAAAAAAATTATTTTTAACTAAATAAACACGAATTTTCAACAGAACGTTAGAAATTTTGACCAAAGAAATGAATTTCTTACTAAAATAATGAGTCTTCGACCACAAAAATGTATTTTTAACAAACAACACAATTTTAAAGAAACAGTTGAATTTTCAACCGAAAAGATTAATTTTCTACCCAAAAAGAATAATTTGTAACAAAATACATGAATCATTATCAAAAAGCTATTTAAAATTAAGGAATTTTCAACCAAAGAAATGAATTTTCAACCAAACATGGAATAGTTGAATTTTCGGTCAAAATAATTAATTTTCAACCAAAGAAAAGTGATTTTCATTAAAAACTGAAAAAATATTTGGTGAATTATTATTATTTTAAAACAAAACGTACATTTTTGAAGATTCTGAACACAACATTTGAAAGCTTTCTAAGCATTTTGAAAGGGTTCAATAGAATAAAAAAATTTCATTAAAATTCCTAGGAAAACTAAAAATAAATTTAAAAAATTTTCAAAATAGAATCTGGAAGGTTTTGAAGCCATTTTTTTTATTTCGCCGGATTTTCAAAAAATTGTAGGAAAAATTCAAGTTTCAAAATAATAAATAAGAAAATTTGCATTATATTCCTGGAAAATCTTTTCATGATTTTTTAAAACAAATTTTTAAGCGAATATTAAAAATGATTTTAGAATAAATTTCGATATATAAATTCATGTTTCTAGCTTAAAATTGCCTAAAATTATATAATTTGAAAAATTTATACATTTTTTTATTGATTCTTCAATGTTGAATTATTTAACATTTTGGGTCAGACTTTTTTTCTTTATCGACTGAAAAATCTTTCTTGATTAAAAATTCAACTCTTTTTATAAAAATTCCTTTCTTTTTTGGTTTGAAAATTAGTCTGTTTTGGTTGAGGCTTAAGTTAATAAAAAGAAAACAGAAGTGCCAGTACTGAAACGTCTGGAGGCAGTAATACCAAACATATTATTTTTGAAAGGAAGACAAATTATTTTCAAAATTTTCCGAATTCAGTTTTTAACTTTTTTTCGACACTTAAGTAAATGCAGTGTTCCGTTTTGGTCTCTGTTCAAAAGTTCCAAAGTTAGATTTGAAAAACGACATTTTTTAGATTGTCTCCTTATTCTGCTTTTTATGAGTTGAAATAGTATTTTTAATTAACTTTCATAAACAAATTGGTTAAACAGTAAAAAAAATTATGATATTTTTAAATGAGTTTCCAAATTGAGCTAGGGATGACACTATTCATTCTTTTGTACTGGGAGTGTAAAATTATTTAGGAATAACTTTGAGAAATGCGATTGTTTGAGAAATAAACTAAATTTATGATGTTAGTTAATAGGTTTTCAAATGTGGCCACATTTTAGCTTCCGGTATTTCCCAAGTTAGGTAAAATATTGGACCAATAAATTAAAGCTTCTGCAGTGGATTTGAGTGAAATATTCTGAAAAATTTTCCATAAAAATTCTCATAATTTGAACATTTATTCTTTAATTTTCAACTTTTAAAGTAAAAGAACGTATCATTGGAATGGTTATAATTCACAGATTTTGAATATTATATTTATAAATTACCAAGTGCTAAATTGAAAAAATGTTATATTCCGCATTTTAGTCCTCATAAGGTACGAAGGACTCCGACTGACAAGGATAAACGGCAGCAGTTCGGCTGAGTGAGGGGAAGCTGTGTAGTGGGGGAACCGTTCGCAGGTACCCAGGGCGGAATTCACCATCGCCCACACAGTTAGCCGTGGAGGAAAGACGATCGCCCTTTTCTCTGTGCCTGCCTTGTAAACTGCAAAGTATGGGCGCACTCGAACTGTGCTCGCGGTAATGAAATGGCAACTTTGTACGTGTCTTTCAGATTGTAGGACTCAAGTTTACCGGAAATCTCTACTGACCTTATTACCTATTGTACTATTACTATGCTTGCTCCTTATATTACGGCTACGCCTATTTGGTAATAGCTTCTCGTCCTATAATCCATGTGAGGGAGGCGACTGAAAAATTCCCGAAAAAAAACATTCCACATCGAAAATTTCCGATAGTTTGTAATGTGACCGAATTTAAAAATTCCTAAATATGGATAATTCCCAAAATGAAATTGTCAACTTTATAAAATATCCAACATTGTAAAATTGTCGAGAACACAGGAAAATAAAATTTCCGAATCTAAGCAATACAAAAATTGTTTCAATAATAAAGATATAATAGAATAATAAATAATGAATACAATAAAAGATATGTTAATGAAAGAAACATATTTAATGCTATTTTATTATTTAACTATTTTGTATTTGTTTAGATTCGGGTAATTTATAATTCGGAAATTTTCAAATTCAGTAATATCATAAGCTCTGGGGAATCTTATTGTTTACGAATTTTGTATTTTAAATATTTTCTTTTTCAGGAATTTTCCACGCTTGGGAATGTTACGGCACACTATATGTAAGTCTAATGACCTGATAAATATTAGTTATAGGATCGATACTTATTTACGAAATTTATGATAGGTTTTGAAAATATCTGCTTGAGGCTAGGCATTAGGACATATCGCAGAAATAAAATGGATAAAGTTTTTAATAGCGCTTACCTGCAGTTACATATTAAAATAATGTTGAATAATGAATGGCCATTCCAAATGCCAAATGCCAAATAATGGCAATGGCCAACGGCCATGCCACGCTGAAAAAACCAGTTCTCGTCAGATCACTGAAGTTAAGCAGCGTTGGGCGCGGTTAGTACTTGGATGGGTGACCATTCGAGAATACTGTGTGCTGTTGGCATATTATGGGTGTGGTGAGCCCAAAACTTGTAGTTATTTATAACTACAAGAAAACTATCCACCTAGAAACACTACCCGAATTAGTAGTGTCACGCCTACCCTGAAAGGGAAATGGCTTAATGGTATACATACATATATACAAAAGCGTTTTAAAGTATTAATTTCATCCAAGTATTCTAAGGTATTATCAGGATGAAGTAATTTTTATAAGAATTTAAAAAAAAATTTAATTTATAAAAAAAATTTATTTTATTTATAAAAATTAAAAAAAAAAATTAATTTATAAAAAAAAATTATTTTATTCATAAAAATTTATAAAAAACAAAATTTTTATAAGAAAACAAATGATCGTGGAGCCAACCGTCCCCCAGTACTGGGCGAACTTCCGATTATCTGTACTAGTCACCAGTACTGGGCCAGTACTACCCCGTGATAAACTCCGGCGGACTACTGAATTTTCCACCTGGAAAAAGGTACTTCCATTCCTAATTATCTTCAAAGAAATTCTAATGAGTTTAACAGAATTCAAGTACAGATGAATCCATGAAGTCATATGTACTGTGAGATTAGGAGAACTACACGCAGAAAAAAGAAATGTAATATTTACTAATCAAGAAATGTAAAGTGTTTCTTGTAACCGTAACAGTAAAAACTGCTCTTAATGAAGGGGTGAAAATGTCAAAAGCACTTAGCATTTCGTAAATGTCACAGTGAAGTTAGGGTGAATTTAACGGTAATCCTTTAGTAAAATAAACCTCTATTCCCTAGTATGAAATACGGTAAGATATGTATAATCCACTGAACCGAGATTACAACAGTGGTGCAGTGAACATTACAGAAGTATCGGTACAGGCTACCGATCCGAATAGCTTGTTTAGCTCGCCCTCAAAGTCGTAATAACGCAACATAAAAGAGAGAGTGAGGAGGACAAATGTGGTGATGAGGCAGGTGTGGGGGTTGGAAAAGAAGTTATTCGCAGATGATTTTGGAAGGAGAATGAAATTGTTTGACTCACTAGTGATGAGTGTGCTATTGTATGGAGTAGAGGTGTGGGGGTGGAAGGAAAGCGAAGAGGTAAATAGGATACAGGAGAGATATGTAAAGTGGACACTGGGGTTGGCAAGGAACGCGCCTAATTATATTGTCAGGAGGGAGACGGGGAGAACGAGTGTAGGGATTGTAGCAGGGAGTCGAGCGTGTAAATATGAGGAGAAATTTTTGGAAGAGGGGGGAAGTAAGCTGGTTAGGGAGTGTTGGTGGGAGAAGGAGAACAGGAGAGGGGGTGGGAAGATGGATGTTGAAAGAGAAAGGTATTTTAGAACGAATGGACTGCATATGGATGAATTGAGAAGGATGCATGAGGAAGGAAGGAAGGTATATGAGTTGGTTAAGAAAAACAGCATGGAGAGAGAGAAGACAGCAGGGGAAGAGAGAATAAGAGAGACAAGGTTTAATGGGAACTATGTGTGGATTATGCCAAGGGCGAGAGCGCAATATTTGTGTGAGAAAGGAGAGAAAGGAAGTCAGGAGCTTATAGCGAGGATGAGATGTGGGTGCATGGAGGGTTATAATAGGTTGTGGCTCGCTAGGGAAAAGAGGATGTGTGAACTATGTGGGAAGGGGGAGGCAAGAGTGGAGCATTGGTTGGAGGAGTGCGTAGAGGTGGAAAGGAGTGGGATAAGCATGGAGGTACTGATGCATGAAAGGGGGGACAAAAGGGCAGTAGCATGGGTGAAGAGAGTCTTGGGTAAGATGGAGAAGAAGAAAAGGAAGGAGGAAGAGGAATGGAGAAGGAAAGATTGTAAATAGAGGAGGAAGTAAATATAAGTAAATGTAAATATTGTAAATAGTAGATAAGTATTAAGGATTAGCCGCGGAGGCAGAGTTTGGTAATGCGAGGCAAAGCAAGAAAGTAGGGACATGCGTGAGAGGCGAGGCGAAGCGAGGAAGGCAATGCGATAAGAGCGAGCGACGTTAGAGATAAGGTGTGGAAGGATGTTAGTTTTAAGGGTTAGTTTTAAGAAAATTCTGTAAAAAATGGAAGTGTAAGCAAGTCAATTTTTTAAGGCCAGCAGGCTAAAATATAAACGTTTATCTATCTATAAGCTAACCTTTGAATGGTCCTGTACAGGTTCCTTCACAGAGTCAATTGAGGTGTGGGTTCATGTACAGGAACATGTTCAGGATCCTATACATGAACCTGCATAGGAACTAATCCGCGAGGATTCGCTGATGGCTTGGCTCTCTCGATAGTGAGTTGGTTCTTCCAGGGAATAAAAGGAAGGCAAGTTTATAGCTGTAAGCGACATCAGTTTTCGCAATAGCTTTCTGTAAAGGACCCTATAAGTGTTTCTGTACAGGATCCTTCCAAAGGTTCCTTCAACGGCTTTCTTGAAAGGATCCTATACACGTTTATGTACAGGCACCTGTACAGAATCATTCAAAGGTTCCTTTGTCGGTGCAGGTTCCTTTGCAGGATCATGTACAGTTTTCTTCGCCAAATTCCTGCACAGGAACCGTCAAGATTACTTGTACAGGTTCGTGTACAGGAACATGTACAGGATCCTTCGAGGTTCCTGTACAGCAATTTTCAGCTGGGTTCTTTTTTAATTTCAAACAGACCGCTCAAAAAATTTTCCGCAGGGGCCTACACGTTTCTAGTTGTGCCACTGAACTTATTTACAATTTCAAATAGTAAGGCTAACAATCTCGCGCAGTACTTATTGAAATGTGAAAAAGGAGATCGAACTCACTTGCAAAAGTCAAACTCACAATTCTTTGCTTACTATGAAAATTAGTTATTCATACAGTTTACATGTTCAACTGTACTATTTCAAATACACGGAGAAACCTTTTTCTGTACTATTTGCTAAAAATCAGACTGGATTTTACTATTTCTAGTTTGCAATGGAGGGACAGAGCGGAACTTTTGTAATGTTTACTACTTCGAGTAGTAACTGGTAACTACATGCCGAACTACAAAATTAATTGGAATCAAATCTAAAAATGTTAAATTTATTTGAAAAAAGGTTTGAAGTATTTACAAACCTCTGTAGTAAACCAGAAAGCAATGTATTACAGCCACTTACTAATTTCGGTAGAAGAAAATTCTAAATTTCTTGCATTAATATCTGCAGAAGATTGCAATATTTGCAAACAACTGTAGTCACGTCGAGAGAGAGCGGCGCACTGATTTAGTAAATGACTTAGTAAAAATTTGTACAGTCGGATTAGCAGACGAAAAAAGTAAACCCAACACGCGCCCCGTGGCGTTGAAGTTCACGACACACTTACTCTTTTACACAAGCATACGACGTACATGCTGACTATAGGAGTATATGATATCGAACTATTTGACATGATTATATTTATTTAAATTGCAATTGTACAGTACATATGATTATATAAATGTAGTTTACACATTTATTATATACATACAGGAATATTATATTACAAGCTGAAACAGAAAAATGTGATTAACATAAGGCTTGTGGGAATCGAACACGGGTCTCCGACGCGGCAGCACGGCGATATTCCATCCTGCTAAACCAGATTATGGGATTCAGAAATTAATCGCCTTTATGAAGTAAATGCTAGCACTTCAATTAATTTTCATTAAATCATTCATTGATTGTTCACAGAGATGGCATTTTTCAAATTCTAAGCACCATATCGTAAAGAAAAAAAAAAAAAAAAACGTGAAACGTAATCAAATATCCTAACAACGAGTTGTGTTGTTCGGCTCACATCGTTTACACTAGGCTGCGCTCGGTCCAACGCTAGGCTCGCTTACTGTAACTTACTAATATTCCAGAGCAATCTAACGAATTTGTCTTACTCTATAATAGAACAAATAGGAAGTATCATGGTACAATTCATATTGCTACAGACAATAGTAGTTCCTCTTACAAATTTAGTCTTGTATGTTATTTTAGATACTTATTACTTCTATTCTTTTAATACAATTTAATAATGTCTCTACTAATTAATCCTATCTAGGATTTTGCTACAGAAAATACTAAGTCTTGGTATTATCAACACGAAACTTTCATATGAAAATAGTACAGCTTACTACCACTGTATTAAAATACACAAATTATCGCCTTTGTCCCTCAATTGTAACCTAATTTAGTAACTTTTCCAGTACAAAGTTTCTATGTGTAGTTATTGAAGCTACTTGTTCTAGTAATCTTTCTTTTTACAATTTGAAGTAGTAATGCTGACTTTAGGTTTTGTGTATTTTCAGATCACTATCTCATTCAGTATCAAAAACTATTTGAATTGTTTCTTGTACAATGCGAACAAGTAAACTTCAAATTAACAATACATAAGAGTGAATCTAACTATCTACTTTTTTCCGTGAATAGTGAATTTTTTACATGTAATTGCAAAATATGTATTATTCGATATAAAAATATATCACACAAAGCTTCTAAATTTAATTTCATGAATTATTTTTAAATTTTGTTCATATTCTCATTTAGGTTTATTAAATTTAATAAAAAATTTTGCTTCATCTTCAATGCATTTTTCTAAAATTTACGTAAACCACAGTGAAATTTATTCAGCCACCAATAATATTTTATGTACAAGCAACTGAAACAGGTTTCAGAGTCAATTTTATGAAATTTCAATAACTTTTGCTTTAAAATTAAGTTTCGTGTCACTGAAAATTAATGAATATGGTATCAAATTAATTTTAAAAGTAAAATTTATGAAATTTCAGTGACATAAGTTATTGAAAATTGACTGAAATTTAGGGAATTTCTAACAGTGTACATTATTGGATATATATATATATAGAATGCAGCAATATATTGATTGGTATCATCATAGAAAATGACACCTATATTTTTGACGGAATGTAAAGTTTTCAATGAAACCTCACTTATACGCATATTTCGGTTCTTTTTCGATAAACACACATTGATATAATGTAACCACTTTTGGGCAATAAACTACACCAGTGTTATTTAGTGAAACGGAAATTATTCTAGTAAATATAAAATCTTCTTTTTCAACCTCAGATTGACACAAGTAAGAAAAATATCAGAAATCATACTCGTTATACGAGAATTATTTCCAGAAAAACTTCGTTAGGGGCCGTCCATAAATTACGTGACGCTAAAAGTTCAAAATCTCACGACCTGCCTGTCTGTCAGTAACGTTACCGTAACAATCGAACTCTATCCTGTCTGCCTGTTTAAAGTAACGTAACGACCTCTCGAAAAATGAAAAAACTGGACAGAATATAATAACCTATTGCTTTGATTTGATTTTTCATATTTATTTAGTTTAACCATTATAAGCCAAATAATACAATATCATATTATTCTATTGTTAAGATTAAAAATACTCTGACTAAATTTTTTGTATTCTCCAAAATAAGTAAGTATTAAAGTTTTTTTTTCAATGATGATTCATTTTCATTACAAGAATTGTTTTTAATTCCAATTTTGAATTGCGCGCTAACTGCGGCCAACCAGTGCGCGGCCCGAACGCAAGCGCATTAGCAAAAGGCGCCAACATTGGCATCACTGATCAAGACTGAAGCAGAGTAAAGCAAGCCAGAGTAAAACAAGTCAAAGTATAGCATGAGCTCTTCGAGCCTTGTTTTAATAATTGTACGTTGAGTCATTGATAAAATTTTCGAGAAAATTTCGAAATAGACTTCGGTGAGGGAGCCTTTGAAATCGTAACACCAACAAAGATATCGATGCTACGTTAGTATCGGGTAACGACGGAGAAGCTAGAACGTGAACCGAGTCACGCAGGCAGACCACGCTAAAGTAATATTTCAAATCGCTAATTTTCATTTTGAAAAACGTTACGTTACATTTTACAAAATCCTCTCTGTCTCTCTGTAACGCTACCATAACAAAAGTCACGGAGCCTGTCTGTCTAATATAGCGTTACGTAATTTATGCTCAGCCCCTTACGTATATGTGTACTAGTGAGCTAAGTAGAAAAAGGCATGTACGTCTTTTACGGCCAGACTCATAGGGAGAGTCATTCCGCACAGCTAACTATATTTCTTTATTTTTGTAAATTCCTTTTGTAACAATAATGATGTACGCAGTTATTTAGGGCATTTAGAATATTTTCTTCTTATATTCTTTCTAATCCAAAAATAACGGAATCAATGTTTTTATGTTAATTTAAACTTAAATACTTCTTTAAAACTTACTTTATGTCGATACTTAGAGTAGCTAAATGTGAAAAAAAATGTATTCAAAATTGAAAGTCTCTACCATATTAGATTCGTTATTTTTTCATTTTAAAATTATACAAAGTGTCAAATCTTTTTAGTAATTGTGACTGTAAAACCATTGAGAAAAATACTTTGATAGAATGTCTAGTTTTTTTGAAAAACGCTGTCTACAGGTAAAGACACAAAGTTTTTGAACTTTTTGGAATCTATACAAAATCAAGGAGCTTCGCTAGGATCTCCTACATAAGCACTGAAAGCTTAACCATTAACAAATAAAGGGATTCGCAGCATTGCAGATTCCGTTTTTGAATTGAATCAATTCAAAATTACTTGGAAAAATTCTTCCCTCACGATACTTATTAAACGAACAATCATCTTTTATTTGATGAATAATTTTACTGAAAAACCTGAAATTGTGTCATTTTTACAGTGTGTGCTACTGTTTTTTTTTTTAATTTTACTGTCTATTGTGTCTATTTTTTTTTTTTATCAAAGTATCATAAGGGAAGGTCTTTTTCAAGTAATTTAAAATTGATTTCGTTGAGAAAAGGAAACCTGTCTGTTTACAAATTGACGAATACCAGTACCTGTTTATGAAATGTATGTAAAAAATTAACAAATATTGTCGCCTCACAAAGGGTCCTGATAAAAAAAATCCTTTGTGAGTCATTAGTATTTGATTTCGTAAAAAATACGACATCCATGTGTTGAAAGTAGTGAACTCGTAAATTTAGTTGTAAAATTATTTATAAAATAAACAATTATTGTGTAATGATAAAGTATTATAAGGGAAGAATTTCGCTAAATAATTCGTAATTGATTCCGTCGAAAAAAGTGATCCTGCCGGTTAAAAATTGACGAAAATCTATATTTCTATATCAAATTTATTTAAACAATTTATAATTATTATGAAATATCGAACCAAATACATATTATTTATTAACGACAAATTTTTTATTAATTTTGTAAAGGAACGAAATATTTAGAGCGTGAAATGAATAAGGTATGCATTTGTTTATTAAATTTGTTCATAAAATTCGAAATTAATTTTCATTCATAAACAATGATAAATAAGCATTATATTTAAATATATCCCGAAAAAAATTGAAAAAAGAGATTCCCAGTTCTTTGCAACTTGTCTTAGAACTACAAGAATGAACAAATTTTTTTAAATATGGTTACCTGCTTTGTATTATTAGAAATATGTGTATTTACTGATTGCATGATATTTTATACAAATATGACCAGTTGCAAAAATGGAATCGTCTAATGAGAAAGGGTCTACTTTGTTCCCACATAAAGAAACAAATTTTAAAATCGACGCGGACGAATCTTTCATTTAAAAAAATCTTCCATTAGAGAAAACTACGCCTCTGATCAAAATTATAAGCTCAAGACTAATTTGTCCAGAAAAACTTTTTTTGCCCCACTGCTACAGCTTTTAAGAACGGTTTCCAAATAAATAACGGTTTACCATGCTTATATTTGAGCCATCGTGGAAGATTCTGGCACGTGCCATTAGCCTTAAAAAAGAGCCACAAAAAAACCTTTTTGTCATTCTGATTTAGTTTTTCAAAAAAAAAATTCTGAATCTGGTGAAAAAATACTATAAGAATCATCTAAATCCAAATTCTAGAATCTAAAGTGATTTGAAGGAAATAAAAAAGTTGAAAAATGTCGGACAGTTTTAAAAAGGAAAAGCATGTGGCTGCGTAAATCTGGTAGAAAGGTCTAGTGTGCTTCTTCGCAGGTAAGAATCCATCAAGGCAACGGATGACTAGGCGGAGGCGAGACGGGCGCGATCTATTATTCTATGTCTAATCCTCTCTTCTGTTTCTTACTTTCTTCCGAAAGGACACCAATCAGAAGTTACCTGGGTTCACGCTAACGCCAAATAAAAGGAAACAAGAAAACAGAAGATCGCACGAAAATGAGATAAATTTGAAGAGTGACAGAGTCGGAAGAGTAATAAAGACATAATCTGTTTGATTTCAGAGCAAATGACTGTATGGATGTGCAAAAGTGGTTCTTCTCGTTGCACTGTTCCTCAATTAATTTGCTAATTAAAATTTTGCCGCTATTTCTGTAATCACAAAATATCATTCATAAACATTCTTCTTCGGTTAGTTTTGCATAAACTAAACTTGTTTTTTACCTGTCCATGGATAAATTCATCAAAAATTACTCACATTTTGTCCATATAAAATTTGTAGTTTTCAACATAATTTATTTTCAAGAGAAATCCACCTCAAAAATGGGTATACATTTTTAAATTCAATAAACAAAAGTGCCATTCCCGCATTATTCTTTGAGTATTTTTTCTGAAAGTAAAACATTTTCACCAAAACCTGTACGTGGATGAATTGATAAAAAATCACTCACATTTTGTCCATATAAAATTTGTAGTTTTCAACATAATTTGTTTTCAAGAGAAGTCTACCTCAAAAATGAGTATAAATTTTTAAATTCAATAAAAAAAGTGCAATTCTCGCATTATTCTTTGAGTATTTTTGCAGAAAGTAAAAATTTTTTACCAAAACCTGTCCGTGGATGAATTGATAAAAAATTCCTCACATTTTGTCCATATAAAATTTGTAGTTTTCAACATAATTTGTTTTAAAGAGAAGTCCACCTCAAAAATGGGTATACATTTTTTAATTCAATAAACAAAAGTGCGATTCTCGCATTATTCTTTGAGTTCTGAAGAGTTCCATATTCAGTACACAAATTGTTTAATGATTACCAAATTTCAGGAATAGATGCACAAGACACGGGAAGGATTGTGAAACTACACACTAATCATTGAAAATTTGTATCTCTCCTGCATAGAACCTTACCTTTTAATACTTTAAAGTTATTGTATACACTTCGTACGTTACCATCTACAATTTAAGTGCTTCAACCTTTGCACAAATGAAAAAATAGTCTCTCCTAAAAAGTGCGTTTTTTTCACAAAAGAATAGAAAGAATAAATTACTATACTTTCTAGAATCAATAATGGAAATCTATATATCGTGTCTCAGTTTTCGGAAGGACGAAGTCTTAATTGAAGTATCGTTTATAGTGTTCTATTGGGAACTCGACTGAGTTTGCAGCTGTCCAGTAACCATTCCTGGATGTCCCGCACTCAATAATGTTCGGACAGCACCGTACCGAAGTTTGCTTACATGATACCATAAGGGCGTTTAGTACCTCTTACTTTAGAATCCAGAATACCAGATTGCAGAGAGAGCTGACTGCTGTGTTGGAAACCCAGGTTCAATCCTCGGCAACTACGTTTTTCATCTAACTCGACTTTTTCTGTTTCAGCAAATAAATGTTCATATTTTAATGTTTAAAACTTATTGAATATATATGTAGATATGTATAATATATAAATAAATGTAAGTTTATAAAATGAAAAGTGACTATATCGACCCGTCAACAGCCGCCGCTCTGTGTTCTTGTGAATTCTTTTTGGCCGATCATTCTTTACTGTTGCGAGTATAGGAACGATTCCTATTCTGGACTGGACTCCGTACAGTGCGCTAGGAGAGTCAGACCGTCGACAAGCTGTAATCTCTTTAGTTGCCTAAAGGAATTAATGCCGCGATTGCACTTCAGTCAATAACTGATTTTGAATCTCGAATTTTTTTACAACGCCAGTTCAGTAATGGATACCTCGACTAGCAGCACTAAAGACCCAATTTTTGACTTCCATTTTTCTCCGTGTGAATTGATAGAGAATCACTCACATTTTGTCCATCTAAAATATGTAGTTTTCAACATAATTTATTTTCAAGAGAAGTCCACCTCAAAAATGGGTATAATTGTTTAAATTCAATAAACAAAAGTGCGATTTTTGCATTATTCTTCGAGTATAGATTTTCAAGCATACAATCATAAGCATAAGCTTTATCTCGCTAAAGTAGTGCCAGAGATGAGGTGTGTAATGGCCGAACATTACCGACATTACAGTTTTCGCAAAGATAGGTTAAAATTCGATTTTCCTTTTTATAATTAAAAAAATATATTAAAAATGAAGTAGAAAATGTTTAACTATTCAGTACGAGGTTATCAATTAATAAATAAATAAAAATAATTATATATACGATCCACGAAACAAGAATAGGCCGGTAGTGACCACTGGCGGTAAATCCAGGAACTAAAAAACCGGGTCCTATTTTGAGCATCAAAAATTGTTAGAATTAGATAATCTAAGATTTTGTTAATAAAATAAAAAAATTTTAAGTAATTTTTATTTTCAAGAGAAGTCCACCATCGATGTCGGTCTACTTTTTACAATGCAAAAAACGAAATTTCAATTAATGCATTATTTTGGGAGTGGTTCTGCAGAAACTGATAGGAGGAAGTTACCGTTTCACCTTAACATTACAGGTAAAAACTTTTCAATGCGAAAGTTCGCATATGTTTAAATACTTTTGAATACGATAGAATGAGGCGAAATTTTTTATCGAGTGAAAACTTTTTAATGCGAGAGTTCGTACTGGTTTGAATACTTTTCAATACGAATTA
>CAKNYM010045635.1:0-23400 GCA_932195095.1 Andricus curvator | reverse complement strand
AATAAATGAGAAAAATAATTATCAGCTCAGATTTCCTGTAGCAGCTGATAATAGTGCAGTTACAAGAGTGGCCGACAGATGCATCTCTAAGGAAATTCTCCATAATATCAGTGATGCAGCTCCATACAGAATTTATTTCCAAAGGATTTCACTTTGACGCCGTTTACCACAATAAATGATCGAATGATTATACTAATAATAAAGAATAAAGTCTTGGAATTTTGGGCCTTCTTTCCGATTTCATCAAAAGTGTCGGTGTTGTGAGTGAAAATATATTGTTTGCAAGTGTGATCAAGTTTCGTCTGCTTCGAATTAACTCTGACGTCATATTGTCGATCTCTCTTCTCCTGGATTATGTCTTCCCCAAGATTTCACTTGCACGCCGTTTAACGCAAGAAATGATCAAATTCTTATTATAATAAGGAAGAATAAAGTCTTAGGATTTTTGGTCTTCCCTCCGATTTTGTTCAAAAGTGTCGGTGTTGTGCAAAAAATATAGTTTCGTCAAGCATGGCTTCTCCTATCGACCATCTCTTTTTAAATTTTCATCATCTTCCATGGAATTTATGAGATACTTTCAGACGAAACTTTTTCCCATCAACAATTAAAAAAATTGTATCGAATGCGAGAACACTGCAGTACACGTAAGTATAATTTAATTTCATTGCAATAAAAATTAAAATTAAATATACATATTTTCCAGTGCCGGAAAAATTGGGGGTTTGGACTTAGAAAAATTGCAGAGCCTGTCGGCCATTTTCAAAGTCGTTTATCCAACACCTTTAACTATCAATTTCTCTTGTTTATAATTAGGATGAAGAATATAATTTTGTGAGATTCATTCTTTGTGCGGGACGTCCTAGTTATGTATCACTGTTACATATTTATAATAGCACTGTCACCGAACAATTTTACTCTGTAACACTGTTCCTGAATTGTTATAAAAATATTTGTTGACATATAAAGCTGTTACAGAATTGTTACGGATCTCTAAGAGAACATGATTCTATATCATTGTTACAGAACTGTTATGCCCATTTCGGGACAACATTACTCGTCCCCTGGTCTAACCCTGTCCTTAACCAGTTGCAGAACATGTTCTTCTCTGATCTATAACTATTACATCACAGTTGTATAACAGAGACCGCAGGGTAGACGATACTGGTACGCATAATAAATCAATTCAATAGAGAACTTTTTAATAGGGTTAGAAATAATATACTTACTTCTCCTTGAGGTCGAAAATAAAGTACAAGAAAGTTAATTATAGAGATCGCAACGGCCAAACGAATAACTCTTATTATACTTAAGTATAAGCGAACTATCAATGATAATTTTTATGGCAGTACAGATTTCGAATTTATCCGGATGATGTTCCATTTGCACTTTAATTTCACGAAGTTGCAACTTAAACTATCGGATTAATTTCAAATTGTTTTGGACTCTTTCCGAGGTCGATGATTTTGTCTGGACAGATTTCGGATTTGACCAGGACGATACTCCATTTGCACTTTGATTTCACAGAGTTTCAACTTTTACTTGTAGATTAATTTTATATTAAATCGGATTTTTTTAGGATTTAGTTTTTTTGTCCGGACAGCGGAGGAAAATAGAATCGATTGAATGGAAATTATTTGAACCAGAGAATTTAAGAATGCCGATTCAGGCGAATTTTAATCATTTCAATGGACCACTATACTGAAATATAGTTTGTATGTCACTCACAACTAGACTGGTTTTAGAGGCACATTTGTTCAGACTTTGTTCGTTTCTGAAGCGCTCAAAAGATCAACACTACAATAATAATCTGTGATAAATGTTACACTCGTCATCATCGCTGCCACGGAGGTATCAATGCTGCTTATGATTATGAATCACTTATTAATTTCATGACCTGGCTCCTAATTCTGTATCCGAATAGCATTCTACTGAATCCGAGATAGATCGGTCGAGAGAATCCTATCCAACTTAATCTAATCTAATCCGAGATCAGAAATGTCACCAAAAATAACCGATAAGACACCTTACATTACATAATTTTTTTAATGTATGGTAACCGCTAACTTTGCTAAGTTGACCTATTTCAAGCTGGCTTCCATTACGCTCGCTTGCCTTATGTTGAATGGTGTAAATATTTGGCATCATGGATTGAGATGCATTAAAAGTTTTTTTTTTTCATTAAAGGATTGATTAGGATTGAAATGTTCTGCCGGATGAGCATGTGACTCGGATTCAGTTCGACTGAACACATGAATTCAATGGGATTGAAAAGTTTCTCAAGATGAGCCTCGGATTAACACCCACAATGATTGAAAAGGAATAAAATGTGCGTTTCAGTTGATTTCGGATTGAAATTGGTGTTGGTTTTGTAAAGTAGTACGCGGTACACGTCACATCACATTCCCCTTTCTATACAAAGTAATAAACAAGACAGTGATATCAGTAAGATGACTTCATAGGATGAAGGTGATGAGCAAGTAGAGAGTCGTTCATCACCTTACCGACTCTGTGGCACAATGGATAGCGCATCGGGGTTCGCAAACCGACGGCCGAGGGTTCGATCCCTACGTGGGAGTAAATTTTTAATGATACTAACACTAACTTTCTACTCACACTCGTCATTTTCCTTCCTCGAATAACGTACACCGCTATAGTATACAGATTATGGGTGTGCGAAAGCTCGTGATCTTTTCACATGCGGGTCGACACGAGCCGAGGCTTTGAGAGGGGTGTGCAAAAAGCTCGAAGCCCTCTACTCGACCGAGCCTAGCTAGGCTTGATCAGTTTTGAGCCGAGCCGGGCTGAGTAGTTTCAAAACCTCGAAAAATTCTGGGGTCTCGAAGGGGTTCGGGTACCGGAAAATTTCGGGTTCTCGAAGAGGTTCAGGTACACGAAAATTTCGAGTTCTCGAAAAGGTTCAGCTATCCGAAAATTTCGGGATCTTGAACAGGTCTATGCAGTTGTTTAGATTTATGCGCCAGAATTTATTCCTGGGAACAAATATTTGGATGTATTAAACCTTTAGAGCATAGATATTTTTTTAACAGCCCTATTTCCACGAATCTTGACACTCATGGGTTTTTAGGGTCACCGATGACGAATCCGAAATCTAAATTTGAAAATTCAGAATGGCGGATTCAAAATGGCGGACCGAAATCTTAAAAAGCAATTTGATATGCATAATACTTTACATACGGGGTTTTTGGGGATCTCTGATTTCGGATCCGAAATCCAAATTTGAATACTCAAAATGATGGATCAAAAATGGCAGTGCGAAAATTCAAAAAGTGATTTGATTTGCATGAAACTTGATTCAAAATTGCGGACGGAAGAATTTTGACTCCAGACTCGTAATCAGCGACCCAAAAACCCTTAAATACCGGGATTAGAGCCACCCGGTGAGAATGAGTTGATTGGGACGCACGGACTGGCATTAAGAAAAACGAACATTTCAATGCTTTTACATGCGCACAAATTGCATTTTTGTCCGAAAAATAATTAAATCGCATTGACCGGCATTGATTCTATTTCATATGTTGTCGATAGCACTAAATGGCATTAACACGGTTCGATACTTGGTTAGTGAAAGGCATTGCATAGCATACAATTTGGTGGTTCGCCGAGTAGCATTGAATGGCATTAAATGGCATAAAGTCATAGGCATTAAGCAAATCACTTTAATGCCATTGATACGCATTTAAAGGCATTGAAATGTCCATTTTTTTAAATGTCAGTCTATGCGTCCCAATAAACTCCTTTTTTTCATCAATAAATTTTTTTTACTTATTATTTTTTTGTTTCTCATTAACGTATTTTCAGGTGTCAATTGAAAGACTACATTATTGCAAAGAAACATTTTTCAGAATGTAAGAAAGTCAAAATTTTGAAAAATTTAAAATGGTGCCTTATGAAATACTCTAAAACTCGTCTTTTTCAAGCGTTTCCTCCTAAAATCTACAAATTTTGAGGAAAAATCAATTATATTGTTACAAAGCTTATGGTTCGAAGTAGGTCTCGGAAGTTTCACTAATGTAAAAATGGGTACTTCATTACTATTTTCAAAAAGTTACGCAATGTTCATAAATTTAAACAAAATATGAAATACATTTTCGGAAAGAAAATGTGCTTCATAAAACTTAAAATTCTTAGTAAAAAGAAATGTTCCCAAGTTTTAGTTAAAAACTTCGAGGACGAAAGTGACGAATGTTAGGATTACTATTAATAAAGCAATGAAAGGGATTCAGACATCTGTCTATAGGGCCAGGCCACCGAAGAGCTCAGGTAGGCGCGTCTAAACGATATTTTATAACTTAGCAACTCTCCGGATATTTACCTGTATTCTAAAATAAATACTTTAAGCTTGATAAAAGAAGGTTGCCTGACCTGCGACTGAACCTGGAAGTGCGTTTTCCAAAATTCTAGTCAATCGGTTTCGAACTTGATCATTGTCAATACCATCTCGTCTCTCGACTCGGTTATAATGATATAAGTAATAATTCTTTACCACTCATAAGAGAAGAATATATTTCAGTGTTAAGTCGAAGTTAAAACAGTTAAAAATGGAGCAGTATCTTAGAAAAAATGTCTTTGTACTTGTAAACATAACAAGTCAAATTGTTTCTTCTAAGTTGCCATAAAATTGACAAGTCTTGAGAGTGTTATTCTTCAACCTTAATTATGTGGAAAAAACAGTGCGAGAAAGTGCAAAGTTAACAATACAGGAAGTTCTTATTGTTTGGCAGAAGGCACGAATTCCAACTAAAGAAATTTATCACTGCGTATCAAAACTGCAAGACTCGTATAATAAATGGATAAACCTTCAAAGAAATTCAACAAGGGAGAGCGAGGTGGAAAAGAAAAAGAGGGATGCATTCAGTGACACTCTAAACGACCTCTTTGACATTGCACATGCCAATGCGATAGAAATTATAAAAATAGAAGAAGACAAACAGTTTTTGCTTCTCCAGAGACAAAAAGGGCGACCTGGATATATGACTGGTATTGACCATGAACTGGAAGAGAGAGAAAATCGACATCAAAAACGAAAAGAAGTAGAAGAATCACTGGCGGAACGCGCCATTGTCGAAAAAAATAAGATATGTAAGTTGCAAAAAATATTAATTTTCATTTATAAAATTATTAAAGTACCGTAACTATAAGTAGGTATTTTCCGTAGATTTTTGGACGCTGAATTCGAATTAATGAGTAAAATTTTGTGAAAATTAGCCTTTTTGACAATTTCTTTGATATAACTCTGAGTGCGAATCTGTCATTCTAGAAAACCGGTAAGTAATGAGAGAGTGCGCGTGCAGAAAAAATCTATTACTTCACAATTTAGACAACAGACATATTTCTTTCAATATAATTTACGAAAAATACCTAATTTTCGTCTTGGTTCATATTAATCTACCAAGACCGAAGGGACGGATTTCTTATAGATTTCTAGTCGCTGAATCATATAAATTTTTAAAACTTCAGACACATCATTTAGGAATCTTTTACATATTATGTAATGAAGAATTTAATTTTTAGCACATGTTGTGGAGATGATGTCCGAATCCAGTATCAGCGGCAACAGTGGCAGAAGTAGTAGTGAAAAATTAACAAATGCACCACTTACTGACGAATCTGTACCAGGACCTTCTCAAATGAAAAGGAGAGCAAGAGAAGTTATTTTTACTGAGAAACTTGTAGCAGCATTCGACAAATGCAAAGTGAGCGATAGGGATGCAGTGCATATTTTGATCTCAACTGCTGAAGCGTTAGGACATAATTGCACTGATCTGGTAATAAATAGATCCTCGATACACCGATGTCGTGAACGCATCCGTCAAGAATGTGCTTTCAAAGTTAAAAGTCAGTTCTCAAATACTGACTTTCAGGTATGTGCTGTTCACTGGGATGGAAAGCTACTTCCAGGGTTAACAGAGAATAAAAAAGTTGATAGATTACCAATTATAGTAACCTATAAAGATGGTGAAAAACTTCTTGGTGTTCCAAAATTGCCTACAGGAAAAGGTAAAGAACAAGCTGATGTCGTATATAAAACTTTAAAGGAATGGAATTTAGACGGGAAAGTTCAGGCTCTCTGCTGTGATTCGACTGCATCGAATACAGGACGGCTGAATCTTGTTGGAACAGCAACTGCAGCGTGATCTTTCTTATTTCATTTGCAGGCATCATATTTATGAGATAGTCCTAAGAAGCGTCTTCGAAGTGAAGTTTGGAACGTCATCAGCACCAACGGTACCACTTTTCAAACGGTTCCAGGAGTGATGGGATAGCTTGAACAAAGCTCTCTTTAGACCTGGAATACAAAATGATTACGTTCGTACGACACTCAAGGATATCAAGGAAAAGGTTATGAACTTTGAACTGAGATCTCTGATGGAACATCATTGCAGAGAAGATTATAGAGAGCTACTTGAGTTGACAATCATCTTTCTGGAAGGTACTCCACCGCGCGGTATAAATTTTCGTCGCCCTGGAGCTATGCATCAGGCAAGATGGATGGCCAAAGCGATTTATTGTATCAAGCTGTTTTTTTTTCGTGAGGAATTCCAACTAACAGCAATTGAGAAGACATCCTGCCAGGATGTTTGTATTTTCATCATACGTTTGTACCTTGAGGCTTGGTTCTGCGCGTCTAACGCTTTACAAGCGCTTTATCGTGATCTTGAGTTTCTAAGAAATCTCTCTGAATATGAGAAAATAGATTGCGATATATCCCGCGCAGCTGGGAAAAAATGTTGTGGTCATCTCTCGTACTTGACATCAGAAATGTTAGGGTTGTCTTTCTTCGATTCAAGAGTACCTGCTGCAACCAAGCTGAAAATGGTCGAAAGTCTGAAATCTGATTCTTCCTTTGGAGATTGTAAAGATTGATTATTCAACCAAAGGATGTTCCAAAGTTCGTGAAAACAGGGATTGAAGACTTGGTTTGAGTCAAGCCTATAAATTTCTTTGAACGGTTCGGGATTCTAAGTAGGGTTAGGACTTCATGACGGGTATTTGTATATTTACTCGGATACTCGGGGACCTGGGTACCAGAGATCACGGGTATTACTCGGGTACCCGGGTACCCGAGTAATAACCGAAAACTCGGGTACCCGGATAATCGGTTAATACCCGGCTATCCGGGTACCCGACGAATTTTTTTGGATTTTAAAGATTTCTCATTCGACAGCAAGTTGCAAATGCAAAAAAATAAATAAATAAACGCGCGATAGTTTCATAACCCTTATCTGAGAATCAAACGAAATAAACAAAATGTCAGAACGACCGGAACGTAAAAACCAAGTTGGGTTTGGGAATTTGTGTCCGAACGGCCAAGTGGTCTATTTGCACAATGCAAAATATGCAAAAAAGACATTTCGCTGCAAATATGACACTTTATGACAAAATAATCCCATATCCAACTTGGCCATTGAGACGACATGGGGACGAATTGAATGAAGGGTTATCAGACATTTATGATCATGTCACCTTTTGTTTCACTGTATTCCTGATACCCGAAACTTGCCCGGGTACCCGGGTATTACCCAACTACCCGGGTATCCGGGTACCCGATATTTAGGTTATTACCCGAGTACCCGGGTACCCGAGTAATACCCGTGTCATCGGGTACTCGCCCGAGTACCCGGGTTACCGGGTATTGGCAAAGTCAGAGCCCTAATTCTAAGTTCCTTTCTTAGCCAAGATCCAGTGGACTGGGCAGTGCTCGAAGATTACCATCAAAGTCTGCAGAAGTTAAAAAATCTGAAGGTTGTGAACGACACAGCAGAGAGTGGGGTCAAATTAATTAACGATTATAACAAATTGTTAACAAAAAACGAAGAACAGAAGCAGTATTCACTACAAGTCGTAAGTGATTATCGCCGTCGCTTCCAGGATGAGAAGAAAACCACATTCTTGAAAAGTTCGTAAAACTGCAATTATACTGGGAATGTCATTTCTTAATGCAATTTGAAAATTTATTCTTAATCTAATGTATAACGTATTCTTAATTTCTGATTATATATTTCATATTTTGTCTAAATTTATAAACATTACGTAACTTTTTGAAAATAGTAATAAACTACTCATTTTTACATTAGTGGCAATTTCGAGACCTACTTCCAACCATAAGCTTTATAACAATATAATTGATTTTTCCTCAAAATTTGTAGATTTTAGGACGAATCACTTAAAAAAGACGGGTTTTAGCGTATTACATAAGGCGCCATTTTGAATTTTTCAAAATGTTGACTTTCTTACATCACGAAATATGTTTCTTTGCAATAATGTAGTCTTTCAATTGACACCTGAAAAGACGTTATCGAGAAACAAAAAAATAATGAGTAAAAAAAAGAATTTGATGGCCATCTTGATTTTTTTTTAAATTTTGAGTTTTCATTGGCATCACGTGCTTTCTAATAAATAAATCTGCCTTTTGTACAAATTAGACGGGAATTTGTTATCAATTGTGGAAATTGTAATTTTTGTTCAAATTTAGGGGGCCGCCATTTTGTAAATTTTGAATAAAAATTTTTTTCGTTTAGATGTGTTTTTTTTTAACATAGTCTAAAGATCACAACTGCACAGAGCCAAAGAAAAATCGAAAGTCGAAAAATAAGGACCACCCTAGGGCGCATACACCATACAAGAAAAGTAGCAGCCGCTATCTAGCTGAGATGGTGGGTATCCAAAAAGTGGTGTAGGCGGGGGTGTTCGTGGATGGAAAGGATCATGAAATGCAGATTTTATTTGAAAAAACTGTAAAAAGTATAACATCACAAGTAAAAGTAAAGAAAACCCCTTTTTCATAAGCAATAATACGAGGAATGGCTCCTTCGCTACCCGGCCTGTGGCAGAACGAGTGTGCGCCCCTAAGTAGTAAATTTATATGGTTTCGTAGCCCCGGGCTTAAGCCCTTATAGTTTTGGTCGGGTTTCAGTCTGTCCGTTGTACTCTTTTTCCGCCAAAATCAAAAGATTGGCACTCCAAAAGGTCATAAGTGCCAAAGTTTGGAAAAGCAAAAGGACATAAGCGCACAAAGTTTGGAATTCCAAAAGGGTTTAAGCTGCAAAGTTTGGCACTACAAAAGAACATATGGGCTAAATTTTTTAACTTCAAAAAAGCATAAGTGACAAAGTTTGAAATTCCAAAAAACTAAAGGAACTTATCGTTGGTTGAATTTGTAGTAACTTTGGTTAAAAATCTGATGGGACTTCTTATGATAGCTGTCTTCCAGCAGGGCTTATAAAAAAAAATATTTACCCATAAGTACAGCTCAAACCACAAGAAATAAATCCTTATCATGCGAGAAGGTGAGAATTGGACGAAGGGGCATATAATAGGATATACTCGACCAATCCCAAGGGGATGAAAAATTTCCTCTGGGTCTCGGTCTGGGTGCTGGGGTTTGCAGATACAGTCCTGTTGAACGTAACGTAACCAGTTGCTGTGACTGCATCATTCGCAGGCGCTCATCGGGCCTTCGCAGATCGCATCCTGCGCAGCGAACATCGTCGTATTACGTCGTATTGATAAATAGGGGAGAGGCGACAGCCCTCCCGCCCTTTGCTAGCGTGAATTTTCCTGCCCAGGGTTTGTTTTAAATGCTCTAAACGTATGGCCAACTGACCAGACGATCGGCGCGGCGAGTTTAGCAGTCACTGTAGGTTGCTACAGACCGGCTTCGACACCCTTTTGTACCCTGCTCTGCACCATTGCGACATGCGTCGTGTGTTAATCTTTCTTCCCATCCGCTGGTGTATCTGTTCGTTTCAGCGTGCTAGAGTTGCCGACGAGTGACGTTACTTCACAGAAACAACAGCATATTAATTTGATCTAGAAAATATTATTTTAAAGATTATATACTGAGTTAAAGGTGTAACAAAGTACGTTAAACAGAAGAAGACTCGTGCAATATAGATGGAGAAAAGGAGAGACTATTTCAAGTACTCGGGTTTACTGTGTAGTCTCTCGGATAATTCGATAATGAACTACAGCGCCGTTTCTGCGGGTAGAGCACACCCACCCTCCATGCTCATCCAGCAATATTCGCTACTCAGTGCTCAATACTTTGGCAACCTGGCTGCTGTATCACATTTTACAGAGCTAAAATAAGAAATCCTTATCGCTAGTGATTGTGATTTGTTAATAGGTGTTCGCAGCACCTCAAATCCTATTTTTGATTTATCCGGACTTTTATGGAGGATGATTTGCGGTGGATTAGAAATAAAATTACCTCTTTACCCTCTAGAATCCGTGGGATTACATCATACTAATCTCGGCCCCTTATTCGGTTTCTGATAATTAGGATAATTGATAAAGAGGAGCGATTTGGTGATGTATGTCTTAGGGATATCAGGTTAAGTGCCACAATGTGCCGGGATGTTTGTTCTGTGAGAATACATCTTTGAGAGGATTTTAACTAAGTCGCATTTTTTTTTGTATTTTGTATCGAATTATTATAAAAATGTTTGGCTCAAAGCTACGGACTTGGATGGAGGCGCACATAGTGCGCCCGAAGAATAAGAAAAAGAAGGACATTAAGGAGGGTGAGAAAGGATTAGAGTCGAATTGCAATTCACCCAACAGGCACTGTACGAGATCGCCTGCTGCTTGCCAAGTGAGTGCAGTACCCCTTTCTAGTTATTTTCATTTGTTTAATATCAGGCAGGGCCACCCTCTTTAAATTAATGCTTACATGAGGAGGTTATATTGGGTCAAGAATTTACAGAATATAGTGCTATTGCTTGTCATTTTATTTTCTGGAAGGATATTTGCTAGGTCGGGAATTTTCTTTAATCGGGAAATGACAGGGGATTTATTTTCTGATCGAGATTATTTTTGAATTCTGAATTTTAATAGAAAAAGTTATTCAATCACATTAAATTCAACTTAATATCATATTGCATAATATGAAATTCAACGAGGTAATTTCGAATTAAAATATTATTATTGAATTAAAATTTTAGAGCTCAAGCGCTTCTAATTTTGAATTTTGTTCAATTTTTAAGACTAATTGTCGAATAGGGCAATACTTTGAAGTGCTTTTCGAAATCCTTCACTCTAAAATATTGAAATTTAAGAAATTAAATTCAAAATAAGTCAAAATTTAAATTCCTTTTCTTGATTATTATACTTTTTAATTCAATATAAGTGATATCTGTGAATTTTAAGTAATAAAACAAAGTCGTTGATATTATTTAAAAAAAAATTTAATTTTAAATTTGCGGTTTTTCATTTGTCATTTCTAAACAAAGTCGAGATATTTTCAGAAAGAAATCATTAATCATAGAAAATGTCTGGGACTAAAGGTGTTTAACCTTTTGGCAATTACCGATATATTTATATAATTTTTTTATTCTGTAAATGATAACAAATAAATATAGAGCAGCCTAAGAAAGTTTTGAAAAATGTTTAAAAATACTACTATTACATTTTTGTAACAATTTTGAAAAATGTGATGCCTTTTTAAAGCAAGATATTTAAGAAAAAGGAATTCAAAACTCTCTAAATCTGAATCAGTGAAAAGTCACTGATTGTCAGTGAGATCTCACTGATTCAAATAGCTAGAATCCGGTCACTGACAAAAAGTGAAAAGTTACTTATTCATTCAGTGAAAGTAATACTTTTGAGTGCCGGCAGCACTGCACCACGTCAATTTAGCAGTCATAATAAAATAAGATTTTAGTAGATTCAATGAAATAATCATAGTAAAAACATAAAACACATAAATGTGGTCCAATATTAAAAAATGCGAAAATTTGTGATGCTTCTAAATGACAAAAAACCTCACATATTTATTTACTTTCAAGATTCGACTGTCATGTACACGCCCGTCAAGTAAGTACTTTTTATACGAGTATATTTTTCCCACAGTAAATTCAGCACACTTACAGTCCGAAAATTCAAAAATTTATTTCATCAAAAAATTATTTTTGCTACTTACGTAAAAGAATAACAACAACGCTTTACTTCAAAACTTCGAGGTTATGTCTCGCATGATTTACTCTGGTGTTACTGAATTGATTAGTGAATAAGTCTGGAATCACTGATTAATCAGTGAAATGCCCAACTACTATTTCAATCAGTGAATTTTGCACTGATTCATATTTAGAGAGAAATAACATTTTTAATAACTTCATTAAGAATGTATTAAGCCCTTTTTGAAATAAGTAAAATTCAATTATTTGTTTTACGTATTTTAAATTGTCGTTTTGGAATAGTTATTCCACATTCAAGACTGAGCAAAAAAGTATGATAAAAGAATGGGATAAATTGAAAGTTTCGCATTTTATGGATGTTTTTGTGTAGAAGAATATCATTTTTTTGTCATTGAGGTTATTAAAGCATTTTTGTACTTTACCTTTCTTTAATACATAACACTTTTGGATAGTTTTTAAACGTTTAAAATATTTAAAGACAAAAAGTATTGAGCCTTTTATGAAATAAGTGAAATTCAATTCTTTTTTTCACTTATTTTAAATTATTGTTCAAAAAGTGTTATTTCGCTTCAAAAACTGAGTAAGAGAGTCTCATAAAAGAATTGAATAAATTGAAAACTGCGCGTTTCATGGAGGTTTTTTATAGCAGAAAATCGCTTTTTTCATCCAGGTTATTACGGAATTTTTGCATTTGACTTTTCTTTATTGTTTAATACTTTTCAATAGTTTATAAACTTTTTAAATATTTAAAGAAAAAAAAGTATCGAGCCTTTTTTGAAATAAGTGAAATTAAATTCTAAATTCTTTCTATTTGCCTTAGAACTACTAATTAATCATCAGAAAGATGTTTCTTTAAAGATACATTGAGTTCAACAACTTTTAGTTAGAAGATGGTTGAGGCTCACCGCACGACTTGGTATGGCATTGCCGCAAAATGCATACATGCATAACTTCGAATTTTGGTTTACACCGATTGCAACTGATTGCAAGCGTTTGCAAGTGATTACAAGTGATTGCATGTGAATGCAGTGAATTCAGGTGATTGCAATTGAATGCAGTGATTTCAAGTGATTATATATTCAACTCGGAGTGATTGCAGTGATTGCACGGTTAATTCCGAAAGATTCCGAGTGAATAAAAAGTAATTTCAATTTAATTCGAAGCTATTTCAAATAAATGTGAGGTTATTTGAAATAATTGCATGCAACAAAGCGATTTAACTCATTAGTGGAGTTTCAAGAAAATTTAAGACAACAAATTACACACACATAATCAAATTTTTATGTCAGAATTTTTTTCTGTCAAATAGGAGCGTATCAGATTTTAATAATATATTAAAAATAATATAGATTAACGTCAAAATTGTTTCAAAAAATGTCACTTGAGCTCTCTCAAGGCCATAAGTGATGAATTATACGCAATTAAGCAATCGAACCTAAAAAATTGTTCCAACTGATGTAATGAAACGAGTGGGAAATACATATAGCAGAATTTTTTTATAGGAAACATTCGATCTTTATATTAGAAAGCAGATCAAGAAGTGTATTTAAAAAGTTGATAAGCGAACAAAAATCAAATTTATGTAGATGTATACATATATAATTTATTTTTATAATAATAGGAACTAATATAAAAAATGCTTTCAGATCTACGTACAGAGGAGTCTCATTAGACGTTAAAAATGCAAAAGCTCAAAAGCCGACGGCAATGCACAGTGTAACATTATCAATCTATCTAACCGAGGATCGATTCTGTGTTTATTAATTTTCTCAATTTAATTATAACTGCAGTTGGCTGATTTTAGCTGAAGATCTTGAATTTACTAAAAATCATACTCATTTTTAGTAATGGTAGTGTTGCGTTTTAAACTGATCTCAATGATACTTATTTTCATTGAGAGATTCGTTCAATTTGCGTTTACTTTTTCCTGTCCAGTAAATTGCAATCAACGATATAAGTTGATTCCAATACTGATAGGACTTAGAAACTAGCCCTAAAGATTTTATAACTAAATTTAAAAGTAAAACAAACTACAATTGAGTAAGATTAATTCTTACAATAAAAAGTTTCCCACTGAGTTTCAAATCATTATTTTAAAACAAATAAGACAGATTGTGGATTCACTGAAGGGAGAGATGATTGCGTATTTTAAAATTATTTGAATGAATTTAGAAAATCACTCTCATATAAAAACAAGCAAGTAGGATTCTCCTCCAATATTAATTCAAAAGCCAAAATTTCCTTCGCACAACGAGGTCTTTATCATAAGATAAATTTCAAAGTCGTCACGAATTATTTTCTGGTTCCATTCTTTTAAAAAATGAAAATAAAATTTCCCATTAGAATTTCAATAGTTAGTGCAATCATGCACAACGAGGTCTTTATCTTGAGATAAATTTCAAAGTCGTTACAATGAAAATTGCAGGCACTAAATTATCATTAATTTAATTCCCCACATTAAAATGCAAACATGCACAACGAGGTCTCCACAAATATGTGGATTTCAAAGTCGTTACAAAATTTTGCATCACACTAATAAAATAATTTAAAAAATTGAAACCCTAAAACTTACGTCTAACTATCCAAATACTCATGAATTTGGATCGATTAGTCAACGAAGTTTTAATTTATCCAGGAGAACCCGTTAGAGGTGGCGTCCTTTCAATGACGCTTATTTGATTCATATTTCTGTCTTCAATGACAGGTAGATCAATTATCGTTTAAGAGAGGCTCCTTCCTCGCAGAGGGTCGAGTCGGAAGAACATTGGTACCGATACCGGGATCGATATATAAAGTGCATTGGTCCCACGCTATCCCTACTTATTAGCCGATGGCGCGCGAAATCGATCGTAAGATCGAATGATTTCGTGAATCCTCCCTTCGTTCCACCTGCTTGTCCACTTATGAGTCAGAGGCGTATCAATATAAATATTCACCCGTAGCTTTATGATTTTATTATAATTATGAAAATAGGACGGACCGTCTCAACAGATTCACATGAAACCTTTTGTATTGTGTTGCTAAAAGCAAGGCAGCATTTACAGTTGTAGGGCCCTAGGGCCGGCTAAAATGTGAGGGCACTTGCACAGTCAACAGCGGCTGGCTTCCGTCCGCGAAGAACGGGACCTTATACTGAAAAAATCGATTATTAGTTTTTTACCAGTGTTGGACTGCCTCTTCAATCGTTCCTCCCGTAAAATGAAGCTACCGCGCATTAGGTTCCTTTCTTAGCGGACGATCACATATGTAATAAAAAGTTAAAAATCAGACATGGGCGCTAATTTAAAAATCCAATTTGACTGTTGCGTTTACAAATGTTTGAACATAGCCTGAAGGCGACCCGATCAGGTGTTCTCTGCTTGACGGTTACAAGATTTCTCTTTTTTGAAGTCGCAGCACTCACGAGCGAACTCTAAAGGTTGACCCAAACGGAAAAACGCAAAGGGCTTTGAAGGACGCTGATTGGTTACATATATAATGGTGGAGGTGGCAGGACACTCCTTTGCCTGACGTCTCATTTTGGATTCTCGGTACAAGAGTAGTGGGAAGTTTATTACTTTGGAAGAAAGTCTCTGAAGGTAAATTGCCCTTGCCAAGGTCTAGGGCGCTAATGGCTTCGTAAAGCTGCATACAATTAGAAATTTTGAAGTGGGTTGATACAAACAAGACAGTAAAACTTTATACTCGAGACGTGAGTTTTGACAAGGTACCCAGCTTAGGAATGTTTGCAGTACACATCTTCTACGGCTATAATAAAAGAATTTTAGCTTTAAGATTGCAGGTTTACTTCTATTTACAAGTTTTCGGAGATTTGAAAGAAATAGAAACTTCGTAGTTTTGATATTTCAAGAATTTTCAAGTGACCACAAAACATCCTAAAATTGTAAAATAAGAAATTGTTACGACGTAACATATATATAATTTAACAAAGGGTTAAACAACCACCGCAGGGTCCCACTGAAAGCAACCGCTTATGCCCTAATAGCACCGAAACTTGGGTCAAGCTTGGGTGAATGTTTTGTACAAGTCTCCCAATGTTGGTGCCAAGCTTGTGTCAAGCTTGGGTGAGAATTGTTATGGCCACTTTTCACAAGTTTGGCCGGTATTTTGACGCGCTTAGTACGCCAGCGTTCCGAGAGATGTCGCTGCGGTCTAAAGCCTTCTGGTGGTATAGAAGCGCACTGCAATAAAAATCTTTCTTATCTACTGAGTCTAAAGTATCGAAGCCGCTGATCAATAGGTGGCGCTGCTGAATGCGTGGCGATACGTTGGCGTATGAAGCTTTAGTCAAGCTTGGGTGAAAATTGTGATTGCCACTTTCCCCAAGTTTCGCCGGTATGGCTCACGTGGGTGGCGCTGCTGAATACGTGTCGATACGTGGACGTACGAATTGCAGTGACCTAGCGTAAGGAGCGTGCGGGGGAGCCCACAATCGGTTGGGGTGGGACTGAGCCGCCACTTTGCTTTGATTGTGTTGTCATTCTCTATCGCTCTGACCCCCCCCCCCCACCTTCCAACCGATTGCGGGTTACCCCATGCACCAGTCACGCTGCCCAGGTGAAAAAAATTATATATAGATTATATATAGTGGACAAGACAGTGATATGTTTCATTTGCTTTATAAATTTGTCCGTATGAAACAAATGAAAAATATCAGTGATTTGTCCACTGCATATAAAGTATATATAACTTTTCCACCTGGGTGGGCCTTTCCAGTTCCTACGTCCAAATAGCGATAGCTTCTTTATATGTATTTTGAAAACTATTTTCATGGAATTTTTTTTTTAATACAATGTGCGAACATTTTCCTCTTGTTTTTTCTTCGTATCAGAGAGTCAAACAAGTAAAAAAATTTTACATTCTTGATATATGTCCGAAAATCACATTTTTTCAAAAATCCTAAACTATAGACACGACAGTTAAATAACGGCACTTTGCCTTCGACTTTCGGCTGTACTTATGCCAGTTATTGAACTTTCTTATCTATTTTTGGTGAGAAATTTATTTTCGGAAATATCATGAATTTCCGATTTTTCATGTTCTTAGTACCTGCTCTTCGGTATGCAATGGAAAAGAATAAAAATGCAACAAATCGTTCTTATAATTTTTATTCAATATACTTTCAAAAACTTTTATTTACAATTTTTCGTGTCCTAAGATTCTTATGCTACTTACATAATGTGATCACTAAGTATTGCAGTCTCAACAATGTGATATTTCAATGAATTAATTGAGAAAATTTTATTTATTAATCAAGTTATTTTGTCAGCGTATACTTGTTACATTAGGATGGTCCAAATATTTTTTTATCGAATTTTCATGTATATCGCCGGACAATTTGTTCAGATCCACAAAAAATAAATCCATTTTTTGTTTGTTTTGGAAACAATGATATATATAGAGGTGGCGCCAGCCCTATGAAGTTTAACGCGTATTTCCAATAAGAAACAAGGACGCCTTTGTCCATTTCACACAGAATCGTCGATATGAGCTGAGTCGAGTTGAAACTCAACATTTGTCTTTACAAATAGTCATGGAATACGAATTAAATATTACATTTTAGCTATCACCCCCACAAGTCTGTTTGATAGGGTACCGAAAAACCCCCACAGGTGAAAAAATTGGGTTTGCGAGTTTTCGGCGCCAGTTATGACTTTTTTGCTATTTTTCATTGCAAACAGCAATTTCCTCTTGAAATGGAGACCTGTTACCCACTTTTTACTTCATGAAGTAATAAACGTAAAAAAGTATTGTTTATAACTATCTTCTCTTATATCAGTGCTAAAAAGTTTCGTTTTTTTCGGAACTCGTAAACTTTTTGTCCACGTGTCACTTGGTGGGGTGGTAATTGATGCGAGTTAACGAACGTTTTTACTTGAGCAATTGATTACTGTTTGGAACTATCTTCTCTTATGGTAATGTCAGGTAGTTGCTTTTTTTCTGAAGTCTTTAGTTTTACTTGTAAAAGTTTCGTTTTGAATTACAGCCAAAAGCTTAATGAAAAGCGTGAAAGAAAAATTTCGAATCGCAGATATTTTGATATCAGACTTACCTCCAGCAAAATATATCCACGAGAAAGAAAAAGATTGTTTAAAATATGTTTCTCTCTGATGTTTATGTATCATTTATTTATAGCTAGAAAGGCAAGGCAAAGTTCAGCATTTTCCAAGAAACCGCATTCTTCTAGCACTTATCTTAAAGAAGATATAGTTATTAGTTATGAACGATAATGAATTGATTGAAAAACTATTTTTGTTAACTTGCTTTTATTATTACCTCACTAAGTGAAAAGTGGACGAAAAGTTGAACATTTCAAAAAAATCAACTGTCGAGTATTAGAATAGATGCAGATTGTTATGAACAATAATAATAATTTTTGAAAACAATTATTGTTCAATCTCATTAAGTATTAAGTCATTCCAAGTGAAAAATAGACAAATTGTTTAAAATATCGCAAAAAAACCGCAACCTTGTGACGTTGAGCAAAGACAGTATTCTTAACAATGATAAAAAATTGTTTAATTAATCATTATTGTTAACTTGAATTAATTGTTACTTCGATCCGATTGAAAAGTGGAAAAAGAGTTAAAAGTTTCACAAAAAACCGCAACTATCTACTATTACCACCGAACAAGATAGCTATAAACAATGATGATTTGTTTAAACAATTATTCTTGCTAAAATAAATTAAATATCAACTTACTCCAAGTGAAAAGCGAACAAAAAGTTAAAAATTTAGGAAAAAATCGCGATTTCTATCTTTCTTTAAACACAGTATGATTAATAATGAGAATAAATTGTTTAAACAATTATTTGTGTACAAATTGATGAGCTATTACTTCACTCTACTGGAAAATTGTACGAAAACAGAGAACTTGTTGAAAAAACCGCGACTTTCTGTCTCTATTTGAAGAGGAAATTGCTAAAATCAATAATAAATTGTTTGAACAATCCATCATACATCTATAAATATCAGTTTCGCATTACAAGAAAACGCGAAAAAGTCCTAACTGGCGCCGAAAACTCGCAAAACCCATCTTTGTAACTTATGGTTTTTTTGTTGGGACCCTATCAAACATACTTATGGGGGTGATAGTTGAAAAGTAATGCTTTGATCGTATTACATGGCTATTTGTAAAGATAATTGTTGAATTTCAACTCGATTCAGCTAATGTTGACGATTCTGATTAAAATTTACAAAAACGTCTATTTTTCTTGTGGGAAATACGTGGTAAACTTTATGCCGCTTGCGCCACCTTGAAATATAATTTTTTTCAAAAATAAAAAAAAGGTAGTTACTTTTTTGTGGATTCGAACAAATTTATGGGCGATATGCATGACAATTCGGAAAAAAATTCCAATGCGTTTGTGGTCCACCCCAATGTTACATGCATTCATAAACAATTCAAACTCAATAAATTACACATTTATTCGCGTCATTCTAAGATTATACATTACACAAGCCTACATTAGCATGGACCAAAGTATTTTTGAAAAAGGCACTTTTTGCATCTGTCTCCAGCATATTTGTGCATGTGACGCATACTTTTTCCTCAACATTTAAATCCACGCAAAAAATGATACATCGAGCGCAAGCGTATTCCAGTTGCAAACAGGGCAGAACTGTACAGTAACGAAAAAGTTAAACAAAATCAGTTTTTTTTCCAATAGTTCAAAGCTCAAAGACCAATTTTCCAGCGACGGAATCCGCAGTGGGGGCGTTCTGAGTCTAATGAATGACAAAACAGTAAGTCAACTGCCCAGTATTGGCTGATCCATTCGTCCGTGTGTGCTCACCAACTCGTCAAAACACAACATTCAACAAACGATAAAAAACAACGTTTGCCGAATGATGAGTGACTTTCGGTATTTTTGGGTTGACAGATAACCCTTTGAGTCGTGTAATATTGGAAGTAAAATGTCTTCCATGTAACTTTTACTGCTTATCGAAATTACAGAATGCTACGGCGCTATGTGCAATATATGCATATCTCTGTCGGCATGCATATTAAAAATGATTTTGTCCTGTTAATTTTATCAAGGTAAGTATTTCTTATTTTTCTATGCTATTTCATACCTTTATTTAACATCTGCAAGGTTTTACAGTCGATGTCCAGTCAAATCTATAGAAAAACAGTCTTCTTCAACACATATGTACATGTTTGCAATTTTATTGTGTCCTGTAAAGAAAAAGTAGAAAGTTCGTGCTTGCATTGCTTGCGCGAAAATATTAGGGTCATGCTTGTAGTATACCTCTACGTTGGCCACGAAATAATTTAGAAAAAGCTTCACCTAAATCCACCATCTATACTGTCTCGATTTCGCAACAGGTAAAAGGTGAAGAACTTGATGGCAAGTACGATTCCTAAGTACTGACTGTACTGTGCTTAATTTATCACAGTTCATGCCAGTGCGCAGGCGTCGCAATGCTGAATTCAATTAAACGCAGGTTCAGTTTTACCTTCATGTACTGTCCGACTGGTCACATTTTTCTTATGTACAAATCTTATGCAAAACAGGAATTGAAATACCTGGACATACACATTCGTGGTAAAATCATGTCTTCGTTGACATTTTAATAAAAACAGATTACATTGCTGTCAGAGGACCAAATTCTTGAACTCGCAACTAACAATGACCAATCTTGAACCAAGAATGAAAAACTTTCATTTCCAGGTAAAGAAATTTATTTCAAACACAAACAGACGACTTTTTAACAAGTACAGATTTTTCACTCAAAAAAGAACAAAAGTTCATCACAAACGTTAAACTTTCAAGCCAAAAAAAGTAAGGTAAATGCACTAGTGATCGTCACCTTAAGCCAAATTGCAAATTAAGAACGCTTATAATTGTATTTAAAACACAATTCTCATTTCCACAAAGGGCTTAGCCGATTAAAGCAGATATAGAAAAACTCAATTTTGATCACTTCTCATGATATTTGATTGGAGTCAATTTTGATTCACGATAAAAATTCAAATTATGCAAATGCGTTAGTTATCGTCAGGCACGTAACCAAGTATTAAAACAAGAAAAGTATACTAATTTGATAGAAGGATATTTCAACTAACCTAAAATGACATCTTTTATCATACGCGCCCAGATAACTATGCATGCGGACGCACATGGGCGCATGGCGTGCAAGCACGATGTGTCGGCAACAATGCAAGCACAGTGACAGCATGTTCTGAGGGTAATAAGTAATCCCGCATAGTGCCCGCACACGGTCTGCATGATATGCAGCACAGCGTGCGTCTATCATGCTCGTCAGGAACTTAGGGCAAAATGTCGGCATATAGCGTGCGGTGAAGAGTGCGGCACAAAAAGCGCATTATTACTAAAAACATAATATAGCAGTTGTGTAAAAATAAAACTCTGACTAAATTCGCTTTAAGCATCAAATTTTTGTTATTTTCCAAGTTTATTTTACAGACAAAAAGTCGAAATAAAAGTGAATAATCATTTTTGTTCAAATTAAATAAAGATTTTTTCTTGGGTTTTGGTTCGGAAAATTAGCTTGGAGTAAAAACAAATTTCGAGGCAAATAACAAAGTCGGCAAGAGTTGTAATTGTTTAAAAATAATTTTTTTAACTCTAAAATTTTAGCTCCGTGAAAATGCACCATAAGTATTTTATAGTCAAATGATAAAAATAAAGAAAAATATACAACTAGAAGAAAAACTAAAACAAAAAACTCTGCCCGCTGCGTGGGCACATTCTCGTCGCGCGGAGCTCGCTTCGCTCGCAAGTTTGAGCGCGCCTCAGGCTTTGTACTTCCCCCACATTTGTGCACAGACCTTTCAAAACTAAACGTCAAAGCATCGGCAACTGTCACTTGGCGATTGTCACAACGTTTCTATTAAAATGCTTGGCAATACAAAAATTCAATATATCTTCTTCACTATTTTTTAATATATTTACTATATTCAGATTTAAAATTATCGAAAACAAGTTTTTCAAGCGCACATTTTCAATCGTTCTACTTCTGAGATTTAAGTTCTTAAATCTCAGAAGTAGAACGATTAAAAATATGCAACTCGGAAAAAATTGAAAGTAATTAACTACAAGATTCAAAAGTATAGTGTTCTTTAAAATCCCTTAGTTTTTTTAACAAAGGTGTTGAATAAACGCTGTTTTGAATAATTTAAATTTTTCGAAATAAAATAGTATATTGTGCTACAAGTGCGGAAAGTAGGCAGTTCCACACGAGTGTGAAGTTTGCTGTACGAGCCAGAGGCGAGTCGAAGGGGAGTTGTAGGCGAGTCGTAGGCGAGCTGTAAATGAGCCGAAGACAAGCCGGAAACGACCCGAAGATGAGCCAATGCAAGTACTGTAAACTTCACAACAGTTGCAACTGTCTGCTTTCAGCACCTGTTGCACACGATATTTTTTGTAACAAATGCAGGAAGTTTTCGATTTGAGAAACAATAAGCATAATTTTTTTGGAAATTTATGGTAATTTTTGGAAATTTATGGTAAAATTACCGAAAATTACCGAAAATTTCCGGAAACTTCCGGTGAATTTGTATATTACTGAAAATTTCCAGAAATTCAAGGTATCCAAAGGTTCTTGGGAAAAATCCGAAAATTTCCAAAATTTCCGGAAAATGAAAAATTGCTCAATTTCCAAAATTTCCGGAAATTTATGGAAAGTTGCTAAATCATCGGAAATTTCAGGTATCCAAAGCTTTTTGGAAAGATTCCAAAAATTTCCAGAAATGTATAGAAAATTGCTAAATTTCCGGTAATTTATGGGAAATTGCTAAATTACCGGAAATTTCAGGTAGCCAAAGCTTTTTGGAAGAAATTTAAAAATTTCCGGAAATTTATGGAAAATTGCTAAATTTTCCAAATTTCCGGAAATTTATGGAAAATAGATAAATTTCCCAAAATTCCGAAAATTTATGGAAAATTGATAAATTACTGGAAATTTCAGGTATCCACAAATATCTACAATTTTCGGTAATTTATCGGTAATTGATGGTCATTGATCAGTCATTTATGGTAACTTATCACTTCGAGTTTGTCCAATCAGTATTCACTACTCACAATCAGTTTCTCAAGCGTCTAATCATAATGAAGTGAGGTTATTATTCCGACAGTCCTGGAAAGTAAATCTGAATCAAAATGCGCAAGCGCAACAGCAAGAAAAAGTAATCTGGCTGGAACTGCGCATGCGCAGCAGCTAGAAAAAGTAATCTTGCTCAAAGAGCGCAAGCGCAGCAGCTAGAAAAAGTCTTTTTATAACTGCTTTTTACCACGGTTTTGGAATTGGTCACTTCCTGCACGCAATACATGCCTCGAAAAGCGAACATTTCGTGCATGTGTTACAAAAAAATATTTTCAGATAAATATATATTTCTCGCTAATTCATTATTTAAGATGTAGCAGGAATAATTTTGTGTATGTCGCTTTTGGAATCAACACCTGTTGCATCATCAGTTGTGAAAGAACAACTTTCAAC
>CAKNYM010045634.1:62710-81889 GCA_932195095.1 Andricus curvator | reverse complement strand
AAAAATTACAGTTGTAGAAATGTTGTACTTTCTTGTAAAAATTTTTTTAACGAAAGAAATAAAAAAGAGAAGGAAGGGGATGTGGTTGGTTGCCTTCTCATTTTTCTTACCTCTTTTTTATTTTTGTCCAAAGAAACAAATTTTTTTATTTTGTTTTTTAGGAATTGCAATAGGAGCATTTTGTTGTGTTTGTCCAAATTTGATCGTTGAATTCTTGTTTTGTTTTCAGGAATTCTATACATTAATTCAAAAAATTACAGCTGTAGAAATGTTGTACTTTCTTGTAAACATTTTTTTTACGAAAGAAATAAAAAAGAGAAGGAAGGGGATGTGGTTGGTTGCCTTCTCATTTTTCTTTCCTCTTTTTTATTTTTGTGCAAAGAAAGAAAAAAAAATTTTTTTGTTTCTAGGAATTGCAATAGGAGCATTTTGTTGTGTTTGTACAAATTTGATCGTTGAATTCTTGTTTTTTTTTTCAGGAATTCTATACATTAATTCAAAAAATTACAGTTGTAGAAATGTTGTACTTTCTTGTAAAAATTTTTTCCACCAGAGCCATTCTATTGCATTTTATCCATTTTTTTTTTAAACAAGGAAATATAGGAGATGTTTTGTAAGATAGGAGAAGGAGCGGTGCTAATTGATCTCAATTACTGTCAACTAATGTCAAAGTGTGAAAGCGAGAATGGCATTTTTTCCCTGTCAACTAATCGTAGGCGATAGGAGTATTCGGCGAAGCCTCGTATATATGGGATTGACGATAATCAAACTGACGGGTCAAATAAGGACGTGGTCGACGAACTCAGTTTAAAAGACGTATAGTCAGATGCAAAAGTTTTTAGAGAGTATGCACCGGCTCAAGAAAAGGGACAAGACATTACATTCACACGTTCCATTAAATTTTGCATTCACTTTTTAGAAAGCTCGATTTTGTCCCACTTTGGGGGTGAAAAAATATGAGTTCCTCTTCTCTATTTTCTTTTGGGCGATTCTGGGTTTCAAATCAAACAATTAATTTAAAACATTTCAGTTTCAGGGATGACATTTCATCCCCTTTTTTGAAACTCAAATTCGAAAAATCACCCAAAACCCCTAAAGTCGAGACTTCTTACCCCATTTTTATAAGGTTTCGATTAACTTTTTACGAAGCAATAAAGACATTTGAGACATTAGAAAACAAGACACTTTGAAAGAGGAATATAAGTTTCAAATGCTTCAAAATCCTAATAATTCAAGTAAAAATATTGCCTTTTCAACAAAATAGATGAATTTTTAACCAAATAGTTGAATTTTCAACCAAAAAATAAAAGAAATTTTCAACCAGAGATGAATCTTCAAATAATAAAATGAATTTTTACAAAGCTGTTCAACTTTCAACCATGTAGTGGAATTTTCAACTAAAAAGATGAATTTTCAACTAGTAAAATTAATTGTTTTTTCCTCCCACTTTTTTCCTTTGTTATGTAATAGTCTCTAATAAGCCGGAAAGGAGGTACTTTGTAAATCTAATTTTGTTTTGCCAGTTTTTTTTCATGCTCTGATTTTGGTGCATAACGTTATTCATAAGAAAGCAGATTTAATTTCGTTCTTAAATTAATTAATTTTCTACTAAAAAGACAAATTTTCAACAAAATACATGATTTTCCAACCAAATAATTGAACTTTCAACTAGAAAAGATCAATTTTCAACCAAAACTGGAATAGTTACATTTTCAGTTAAAAAATTAATTTTCAATTAAATAGATGATTTTTTAATCAAACAGTTGAACTTTCAACCAAGAAGATTAATTTTCTACCAAAAAAGACAAAGTTTAAACCAAAGAGATGGATTTTCAAATAAAAGGATGATATTTCAATGAAACAATATTTTAATTTTAGATAAAAAACAATCGAATTCATTCAAAAAATATGAATTTCCAACAAAATAGTTGATTTTTCAACCAAAAAAGACTTTTAATTCAAGAAAGAAAAAAATTTCAACCAATTATTGAACTTTCAAGCTAAAAATACAAATTTAATTATTATTAATTATTTATATTATTATTATTATAATTTTATTAATTACTAAACTGCAAGATATTGAACTTCCAACCCGAAAACCTGAATTTTGAAGCAAAAAAGATTTTTTGGTCAAGAAAAAAAAATTTTCAATCGATTGTTGAATTCTCAAGAAAAAAACACGTTTTCTACAAAAACAGTAACTTTCGACCTAAAAATATGAATTTTCAATCAAGAAAGATTTTTTAGCCAAAAAGATAAATTTTCAACAAATAAGATTAATTTACTACTGAAAAAGAAAATTTGTAACAAAATACATGAATTTCCAACCAAAACTGGAATAGTTAAATTTAAGTTAAGAAGTTAATTTTTAATTAAGTAGATCAATCTTTAATCAAAGATTAATTTTATACAAAAAAAAGACGAATTTTTAACCAAAGTGATGAATTTTCAACTAAAAATATATTTCAATCAAACAAGAGTTTTAATTTCATATCAAAAACAGTTGAATTCATCCAATAAGAGATGAATTTTCAACAAAATAGTTTATTTTCTGACCAAAAAAGACAAGAAAAAAATGAGAACCAATTGCTGAATATTCAAGCAAAAAAAAAAAAGAATTTTCTATAAAAATGTTGAACTTTCAACCTCAAAGTATGAATTTTCAAGCAAAAAAGATTGTTCAGTCAAGAAAGAAAAATAAATTTAAACCAGTAATCATTTTTGAATTCTCAAGAAAAAAAACGAATTTTCTATAAAACAGTTGACCATTCAACCTGAAAATATGAATTTTTAATCAAAAAAGATTTTTCAGTCAAGAAAGAAAAAGAATTGCAACTAAATTGTTGATTGAATTTTCAATCCAAAAAGACGAATTTTTTACAAAATAGCTGAATTTTTAGCGCGAAATTATGAATTTTTAACAAAAAGGTTAATTTTTAACCAAATTGTTGAATTTTCTACGAAAATATAGTATACTTTTCAACCAAAAAGTTTTCTACCAAAAAAGACGAAATGACAACAAAATACATGAATTCCCAACCAAGCAATTAAGCTTCAAACTAAAAAAGATAAATTTTCAACAAAAACTGAAACAGTTAAATTTTCAGTTAAAAAATTAATTTTCAGTAAAATAGATGAATTTTTAATCAAACAGTTGATTTTTCAACCAAGGAAATTAATTTTATACAAAAAAAAAACGAATTTTCAACCAAAGATATGACTTTTGAACTACGAGGATGATATTTCAATCAAACATTTTAATTTTATATAAAAAATAGTTGAATTCATCCAAAAGAGATGAAATTTCAACAAAATATTTGATTTTTCGACCAAAAAAGATTTTTCAGTCAAGAAAAAAAAATTTCAACCAATTGTTGAATACTCAAACCAAAAAAAAAAAGAATTTTCTATAAAAATGTTGAACTTTCAACCCCAAAATATTAATTTTCAAGCAAAAAAGATTTTTTAGACAAGAAAGAACAAAAATTTCAACCAATTTTTCAACAAAGCAAAAAAAACGAATTTTTTACAAAACAGTTGAATTTTCAGCGCGAAATTATGAATTTTTCATAAAAAGATTCATTTTTAACCACTAATAATTTGTTATTTTCGTGAATAATAATTTTTTTAATTTCTGTTTTTTACACTATAATCTTTCTTAAGCTGACCTTGAAATTTTTTTTGAAGATCTGAGTACTTTGAACTGATAAAAATACATTAGAAACAAATTAAAAGTCGAAGCCTGAGGAAACCAAAACAGAAAAAGTAGATTTTTCAAACAGTCATTTTTGTGTGTTATTCAAATTATTTCTTTATGGCTTACTTAAAATATAAAAAAATAAGGAATGAAAATGTATCTACTGATAAAAATAAATTTTAAAAATTCAAACATGAAGTATTTTTCAATTATGTTGTTTACCTATTTATTAATCCTTGATCTTAAATATTTTCTGATGTATTTAATCAGACTGGCTTGAAGTTCTGAACGTTCAAATGAACGAATTTGTTTACTGATGACTTTGTAAACTATATAATGGGTTTAAATGTTTGTTCAATTATATTGGAAATAATATATTTACTAAAACAAAATTAGAATGCATATTTTAAATTGTAGTTGGAACAATATTTATGGATAAAATAGAATTCGGAAAAAATATTTCGTTCATTTGAACGTTCAGAACTTCAGGTACATTTTAATCAGTATAAAGTGCTGAATGTTCAACAGATTTTTCAATACTCGATGAAAAAAAACTTTAACCGCAAAAATGAATAGAAAACCTACAAAGAAAAAGCGCTACTGTCAGAGGGCTATACTGTTAGAGGGAATAAGTAATATTTGTAAGTATGTTTGCAGATGAATTTGAATACACATAGTATCTGGAGTAGACTGAATATTTAGGGTGCCGAGGAGAATTAATGGTTGGGGTCAGATTTTGCGTCGTACTTTCGGGGAACAATGAAATTCAGCAACGGATTTCAATCCCCACGTGTTCAACAGTCCAAAACAGGAACTTCAAGCCCATCCTGGCCATGTGACATGCGCGAAAAATTGCAAGACGTTCGGGAGATCCTCTCTAATCATTACATCACTGGTTGGCCCCCTTGGAAGCCTAATTCCGTCACGCCAGGGCTGCTGTATCGATTGCATCTGGGAGAACACGAGTGACGAGATTTATGCCCGCTCGCCCACATTTTATCCCCATTCCCCATATAAATCATACACACAAACACAATTAGACGTCTTTCAAATCGCTGATCCCAATACGCATAATGCATGTGGGTCATGTTTTCCAGGCTTCATAGACCGGTCCCTACAATACCCTGGTTCCTATTGTACCCTCCCTGGTGGAAAAGTTTTTACAAAAAAATAGAGAAAACTAAAACTATTTTTACAGGAATGTATAAATAAATACAATAAATTATAATCAAAATTACAGGAAAATACAACTTTGTTCTATTATTGAGAAGAATGTTGTACTTTTTTTGTATTTTTATGTACATTGTTGTATTTTATTGTAGTTTTAATTTTCTACAAGAATTTACAAAAAATTACAACTACAAGAATCTACAGGCATGTACATTTTTTGTGACCAAAAAGTTTTTTTTTTTTAGACCTAGGATGACAAATATTTAGAATATTGCAATGAGATAATTTTAAATTAAGATGCGATCATGTATCCATGATCGCTATTGACACATGATCGCTATTACAAAAAAAGCTTCTATGTTTAAACTTTAAAGGAATGGTAGAATATTAAAAGACAATGATCAGGGTGTCTAGCGATCTTGAAAACCTTGAAAACCTGGAATTCTCCTTGAATTTTGTTTAAACCTTGAAAACCTGGAAACTTCCTTGAAATTTTTACGAGAACCTTGAACTTTAATTATTTTTTGTTCCCTTTTTAAATAATAATTTTAATGAAATGCAAAGAGTAATTTGAATTTCTTAACCTACTATGAAAGAAACATCTCGCTTAGAAAAAAATCTTGCTACTGAAAAGTGTTTTATTCATCAAGATATAATTTATCTTTTGTTTATTACAGAATAAATAAAGAGATTTTAAAGCACTTTTTCTAGACTGTACCAATTAGTTTATAGATTGCAAAGAACAGACTTTAATATTGTGAATAATTCTAGAAGTTTTTAATTTCTTCTCCGATAATATAGAACACTGAAGTATAAATTTTGCTGTGGTATTCAACTTAGAAATTATAAAAATTATTAGTTTAAAATTTCGATGTTAATTCACTTTCAGAATTTGAATAAGCCATGGTTATACAACGGATTTTTTGAGGGGTTGACAACTCGGTTTTTGAGTGTACACCAGATTTTATAAGGTTACAAAATATTTCTAAAGATTTCAAAACATTTCAAACATTTCCATATATTTTAAATATTTTTAACATTTCATAAAGATTTCACGGATGTGAATGATTTAAAAAAGGCGCGCAGACCAGATTTCCATAAAGATTTCACAGCAATTTCACAAATATTTTAAAGATTTAAAGGATTTCAAAGGTTTGAAAAAAGGTACAGTAAACCAGATTTCAAAGATTTCAAAAATTTGAAACAATTTCAAGAGGTTTTAAAACATTTTAGAACATTTCAAAAGATTTCAAATAATTCAAAGAATACAACAGATTTTCCAAACAAAGATTTAAGAAAGATTTCATAAACATTTCAATAGATTTCACAAAGATTTCAAGATTTTAAATATCGTTTGTAATACTTCAAAAAATTCCAACGAATTCACGAAGATTTCAAAAGATTTCACAAAGGTTTCAAAGGCTTCAAACATTTCACAAAGATTTCGAACATTTCACAAAGATTTTAAAACTTTCAAAAGATTTTAAAGATTTAAAAAATGGTATATTTAACTATATTTCTAAGATTTAAAAATATTTAAAAGATTTTAAACAATTTCAAAATTTTTTAGGAGATATCAAAAGATTTCACAAAAGTTTCAAAGATTTCATAAAAAATTCATAAAGATTTCAAAAGAATGCGAGAATTTCAAAGATTTCAACAAGGGTGCAGTACACCAGATTTCAAGTATTTCAAAACATCTCAAACATTTAAACGATTTAAAAATTTTTGAGAAGATTTCAAATATTCGAGTGATTTGAAACGATTACAAAAGATTTACGAAAGATTTCAAAGAATTCATAAGGATTTCAAAGAATTCATAAGGATTTCAAAAGATTTCATGAATTTCAACAGGGGTACAGTACGCCAGATTTCAAAGATTTCAAAACATTTCAAAGATTCTAAGCAATTTCAAAAGGTTTCGACACATTTGAGAAAATTTCAAAAAAAATTCAAGGATTTCAAACGAACACAAAAGATTTCGCAAACATTTTGAATATTTCATTAAGATTTTAAAATATTTCAAAAAGTTACACAAAGATTTCAAAGATTTTAAAGATTTTACAAAAGCTTTAAGAAATTCCAAAAGATTTCTCAAAGATTTCACCGAAATTTCAAGCTTTCACTAAGGTTTGTAATACTTCAAAAAATTCCAACCAATTCACAAAAATTTCAAAAGATTTCACAGAGATTTCAATGATTTCAAAAACATTACAAAGATTTAAAAATATTCCCAAAGATTTCACAAAGACGACTCATGTTCGCAAAAAATTAAGAATTTGTTTATTTATGATTCGGCTTTCTTTAGAAATTGTTGGCCAATAAAAAATGAAATGGCTCTTTTTTTACATGTATGAAAAACGTTTATTTCATTATTTGATGTAAAAAAAAGGGGACCTGGAAAAATTTAATTTCTTGACCTGGAAAACCTAGAAAAGACCTGGAATTTTGTTCCTAAGAATCGCTAGACACTCTGATGATGAATAATCATTATTAAACAACAAAAAACCATACATTTGAAGTTTTTTCTTCCAAATATATAACAATCGATTGGACACCATATATGCCATTTAAAATTATGTAATTGCAATGTTCTCAATATTTGTCATCCTAGGTCGAAAACGAAGAACTTTTTTACTGAAGATAGAAATTGAACAATTGAGAAAGAATTGATAACGGCCATTGAAAGTAAAAGGTTAGAAATCTTGAAGATAAAAATTTTTCACTTGAAGTTATAAAAACTGAACCGCAAATTGATACACTCAAAGTGAAATACATACTTTTGAATTTTAATCTTTTAAAATTAAAGCATAAAAAAATGTTAATTCAAACGCTGAATAATTGACGCGTATAAAATGGAAGTTTTTAATACCTTTTAACTGAAAATTTTCAAATTAAAAACATTTAAGGCCATGTGACGAGTGGGTCACGTGACCGGATTCCTACCCTACCGACACTTTTTTTATTTATAAACTTATATTCACACGAATAGCCACATCGAGTTGAAAATTTGGGATAATAAATAAGAAGCACTAAGAAAGGCGGGTCTGGTCCTAAATTTTAATAATTATGAAAAAAAAATTTTTTGTAAATAATTTTTTTGTTGCTTTTTTCATGATTATTAAAATTTAGGGCCAGACCCGCCTTTCTTAGTGCTTCTTATTTATTATCCCAAATTTTCAACTCGATGTGGCTATTCGTGTGAAAATAAGTTAACAAATAAAAAAAGTGTCGGTAAGGTAAGGTCACATGGCCTTAAACTGCAAAATTTTAACTTTTATACTTTTAATTTATAAATTTTCAAAATTATATCATTTTAAGAAATTTTAAGCTAGAACAATTAATTTATACATTAAAATTGGTTTTGAAGTCTTTTTAAATATTCTCCTAAAACTTTTATTAAAAAAAATAATTTAAAAAATCTTCAGGAATCTAATAATAATATTATTATCTTGGAACTCGAATTTTTCCTACAATTTTTTTTAAATCCTGCAAAAGTAAAAATAGCTACCTTAAAGTCATCAAGATTATTTTTTGACAATTTTGGAAATCTTATTAAACATTCTTTTAAAATTAATTTTTCAACAACAAAAAATTATTGTTGGTTTTTCTAGGAATTTTGATACACATTTTTTATTCATTTAAAACTTTTTAAATTGCTTGTAAAGATTATAAATTTTGTGTTCGAAATCTTCAAAAATCTACATTTTGCATTAAATGGTTTGAAATCTTTTCACGTTTTAAATTATTTTGGAATCTTTTCAAAACTTCTAAATATATTTTAAACTTGCTCGATTATTTTCTAAATTAATAATTATTCAATTTTCATTTATTAATCAAAAAATTTTGTTTTAAATCTTTTTTAATATTCTATTAAAATTAATTTTTCAAAATAAAAAAATCATTCTAAATTTTCCCAGCAAACATAAGAATTTTTTTATTTTTTTGAAAAACCTTTAAAGATCCTTGAAAAGCCTCAAAATTTTATTTCGAAACCTTCTCGGTTGCGACTCTCGCCTCGGAATGGCCGCAGTGCGAGAGTACTGAGTCGAGTATATTGCGCAATATTATGCATTCCAATTGGAAACGGCTCCGGCGGCCCTGACTGTTTCCGTTTCAATTCCCCCGATTTAGTAACACCCGACACTGTTACTAAACCGGGAGTTTGGTTATTACGTGAATTTTACGGTGCTATTGAAGAGTTTCGCAACAACAGAATTCACTCAACAGTGTAATAGGTCAATATCAGAGGAAGAACTGTTGAAATTTTATTTTTGATAATTATAATTAAACAATAAATTTTAATTTTAGGATCATCAGGCCTGGGTCTCAATTTAGGGATCAAAAATAGTGTAAATAGTGTCACAAACCTGTCATAAAATTTTCCAAGTATTAAGTGCGAACTGAATTAAAAGAAACCAATAAGAGAATCCAACTATTTTTGGTTGAACATTCATTATTTTCGGTTGAAAAGTCTACTATTAAATTTTTGGTTAAAAATTTTATTATTTGGTTCAAAATTGAATTATTTCGTTGAAAATTCAATAATTTTGTTAAAAAGTCACACTTCTTGGCTGAAAATTCAACTGTTGTGTTACAATTTGTCTTTTTGGCTTAAAAATTCAACAATTTGATTGCAATTTTTTTTCTTTCTGGACTAGCACATTTTTTATTTGATTAAAAATTCAACTATTTTGTTAAAAAATTATCTTTTTGGTTTAAAATTCATCTCTTTCTCTAGAAATGTTATCTTTTTCGGTTGAAAATGCAACTGTCTGGTTAAGAATTAATCTGTTTTTGTTGAAAATCAACTTTTTTGTTGAAAATTCACATTTTCAGATTGAAAATTGAACTGTTTTGTAAAAATCCAACTAATTTTTATTTGAAATTAAAAATTTTTTGTAATGAAATACCAACTATTACATTTTTTCTTGAAAATTCATCTCTTTTGGTTAAAGATTCAACTCCTTGGTCGAAAATTTAACCATTTTCTTAAAAGTTCATTTTTTTGTTGGAGATTCATAATTTGAGTTAAAACTTTTTTTTTGTTAAAACTTAGTTTTTTTAACTGGAAATTTTAATATTTTGTTAAAAATTCAACTGATTGGTTGTAAATTACCTTTTTGTTGAAAATTCATATTCTCGGGTTGAAAATTCAACTGTTTTATAAAAAATTCGTCTTTTTCGCTTGAAATATCACAACAACTTGGTATAAGATTCAACTATTTGTTATAAAATTAAACTTTTTTGTAGAAAATTCGTCCCTTGTAGAAAATTAATCTTCTTGGTTGAAAATTTAACTATTCGGTTAAAAATTTATGTATTATGTTCAGAATTTATCTTTTTGTTAGAAAATCATTTTTTTTGTTAAAACTACAACTTTTTGGTTGAAAATTAATCTGTTTTAGTTGAGGATTCACGTATTTGGTTGAAAATTCGTTTTTTTTTAGTTAAATCCAACTTTTTTTTATTTTAAATAAAAATTTTTCTTGTTAAAATATCAACTATTACATTTTTTTATTGAAAATTCATATTTTTAGGTTGAAAATTCTATTCCTTAGTTGAAAGTTGAACTAAATTCTTAAAAGTTAATTTTTTTGATTGAAGATTTATAATTTTAGTTGAAAATTAGTTTTTTTCTGTTAAAAATTAATTTTTTTAACTGAAAATTTAACTATTTTGTTGAAAATTCAACTGACTGGTTCAAAATTTAGTTTTCTGTTAAAAGTTCACGTTTCCTAGTTGAAAATTCAACTGTTTCGTAGAAAATTCGTATTTTTCGGTCGAAAATTCAACAATTTGGTAGAAAATTGATGTATTTTGTTGAAAATTCGTCTTTGTTGCATAAATCCAACTGTTTTTTATTTTAAACAAAAAAATGTTATAATGCAATATCTATTATTACATTTTTTGTCGAAAATTTATATCTTTAGGTTGAAAATTCACATCAACTGATTGGTTACAAATGATCTTTTTTATTGAAAATTCATATTCACAGATTGAAAATTCAACTGCTTTATAGAAAATTCGTCTTTTTGGCTTGAAAATTAAAAAATTTGGTATAAAATTAAACTATTTGGTTGAAAATGTATGTGATGTATTGAAAATTCGTTTTTTGATTCGTTTTTGATTCGTTGGAAGATGAATTTCTTTGTTAATTCACCAAAATTGAAATCTTATGTGAATCACTTAATCTCTTAAATTTTGGGAAATATTCCCTAATTTTTCTGGAATTTATCCAATTTCTTTGGAAAAATTCCCAAATTTCTGGGAGAATTTTTGAACATAAAATATGGAATTAAAAAAAGAGTGGGTCCCATCTCCAAATAATAAATTTGTATTTCAAATAAAAAAAAAAAATTGTTACTCTATATTTGAGGCGAATCAAGAGAAAGAGAATTTCTATGGGTTCTGAAATATTAGTACATATTGAATAAACCTTGGAAGGGTGGAACTTGCATAGTGAGTCATAATTTCTTATATAGGGGAAGTCCTTCACGATACGAGAATAAAATGTAGGAAGTCATGTTTGTTTGAATTAAACAAACATTTGTTTGACCCTATATCAAAGATGAAATTTGTTTGATTTCAATAAAATTTGTTTGAGTTAAACAATGGTGTGTTTGAAACAAATAAATTGTATTTGAACCAAACAAATATTAGTATAATTCAATAAAATATTTGTTTGACTCTATATAAAGAAAAGAATTTGTTTGATTCAAACAAATATTTTTCCGAGTGTTCTCCTGTCGTCCTCCAGAAATTTTCTGGTAGTAATTTAATAACTTCTTCCTGCAGTAAATTTAAATAATGTATATTTTATTAATCTTTCAAGTTATAACACACTTGAGAAACTGAGTAGTTAAACACTAAAATTTCGTTTCTGAACAAAATATCAAATTGATAATTGAATATCAAATTAAATATTAGATTGATTAAGGATTCCAATAGAAAAGAAAAATCTTTGATTTTGAAAACACTTAGTTTTCATTTGCCTAAAAAGGACTCAAGTCAATGTGTCTCAAACGTTATTTATTTGAATTTGCCTCTTTTTAAATTTATACATGACACGTTTGTTCTGTTAAGATTTTAAAATTCTTGCAACGTTCTAACCGTTTCGACTTATCAACTCTATATCTTAAAATCTTCTGAAAGGTACTGAGTTTAGATTTATTCTTCCTTTTCTTCTTGACCCCTCTGCACATTTAATTATGCATATGGCGTGTCTAACGTTTCTGTACAGAGACTAGAATGTGCTAAATTCAAACACGAAACAAGTTTAAATCAGCATTCAGAAGTTCTTTTCCAGAAAAAATTCAAAACCTCATAAAATAGAAACCTTTCTCTAAAAAATAGGTGTGTCGCGAAAATTTTGAAAGCATTGTTATTGAAATTTAAGAATTTTAAATTAGACTAAAATCAAATTCAAAATCCCATTTAACGTCCAATAATCAAGTTAATGTATAGAATTTCTGAAAATAAAACAAGAATTTAACGATCAAATTTGGACAAATACCACAAAATGCTCCTATTGCAATTCCTAAAAACAAAAAAAATTGTTTCTTTGCACAAAAATAAAGAAGAGGAAAGAAAAATGAGTGTTTGTCCAAATTTGATCGTTGAATTCTTGTTTTATTTTCAGGAATTCTATACATTAGCATTGTTATTGCTTTTCCTCAATGCCGATTGGGTAATTTTAAAAACTCGAAGGAAGGAATGTTGCCAAAAGTTAAAACATTAATTAATTTTCAACCAAGAAAAAGGGACTTTTCAACAAAACCGTTCAACTTTTAACCAAACTGATGAATTTTGGATAAAAAATTAATTTTTAACAAGAAGTGTAATAGTTGATATTTCCACCAAAACCTATTTTAATCTTTAATAAAAAATATAATTATATAATATCAATTTTCTAGCAAAAATGAAATAGTTACATTTTTAATGAAAAAAATTAATTTTCAACACACAAAAAAAAAACAAATTTTCAACAGAATTTGTTTAATTTTTTACCAAAGAAATCAATTTTAACTAAAATGATGCATCTCCAATCAAACAAATTTTCAACCCAGAAGATGAATTTTCTACCCAAAAAAAACAACAAATTTTCAACAAAATTGATGAATTTTCAACCAAAGAAATTAAATGTCCATAAAAAAAATTTGCACGAAAAATGGAATCGTCAAACTTTTAGCTAAAAAGAAAATAATTTTCGACCCAAAAAGAATATTTTTTAATAAAACACATGAATTTTCAACCAAAAAGGATAAATGTGAATAAGAAAAAAAGCATCGGCGAAAAATGGAATAGTTAAATTTTTAGCTAAAAAGATTAATTTTCAATTTAACAAAAACTCATTTTCTACCAAAGAAATGAAATTTCACCCAACAAGATTAATTTTCTACCAAAAAGGAATAATTTTGAACAAAATACATTAATTTTCAACCAAACATATAAATTTTTAACCAAAAAGATTAAATGTCTATAAGAAAAAAAGCTTCGACGAAAAATGGAATAGTTAAATTTTTGGTAGCTAAAAAAATTAATTTTCAATTAAAAAAAAAAATCATTTTCTACCAAAGATATAAAAATTTCACCCAAGATTAATTTTCTACCAAAAAGGAATAATTTTGAACAAAATACATGAATTTTCAACCAAAAATTTTAATTTTTAATGGAATTCTCAACCCAGAAGATTAATTTTCTAACAAAAAAGACAAATTTTCAACAAAATAGAGGAATTTCAACTAAAAAAGATAAATTTTTAACAAAAAAATAGAATGGTTTAATTTTCAGTTAGGGAAATAAGTTTTTAAGCAAACAAAATGAATTTTCAACGAAATAAATTAATTGTCAACCAAAGAAATGAATTTATAACCAAAAAGATTAATTTTCTACCAAAAAAGAATAATTTTCTACCAAATATTTTAATTTTGAATGGAATTTTTAACCTAGTGGTTGAATTTTCAACCAAAAAGGCGAATTAGTCACCAAGAAGATTAATATTCTACCACAAAAGAAAAAGTTTCAACAAATTACAGAAATTTTCAAACAAATAAATGAATTTTTAACTTAAGAAGACTGATGTTTAAAAAACATGATATAGATAAATTTTAAGTTAAAAAACTTAATTTTCAATAAAAAAACTAATTTTCAAGCCAATGAAATTAATTTTTAACTAAAAATAATTTTCTACCAAAAAACATTAATTTTTAACAAAATACATGAATTTTCAACCAGAAATGTGAATTAGTCACTAAGAAGATTAATTTTCTCAAACAAAAGAGAAAGTTTCAACAAAATAGAGAACTTTTCAACCGAATAATTGAATTTTCAACTGAAGAAGATAAATGTTCAATCAAACATGGAATAGTTTAATTTTCAGTTTTAAAAAGTTATTAAAAAAAATGTTAACAAAATAGCTAAATTTTGAACAACAAAAAAACAACAGATTTTTCAACTAAAATGATGAATCAGCAAAAAAAAAAAAATTTGGAAAAGTAGTTCCACTTTCAACTAAGTAGTTGAATTTTGAACAAAAAAATGTTTTTCAGTCGCTATTGAAAAGGTAATCGAATAGTGATATTAGAAGAAAAATTGTGCGACCAAAGTCAAAAATTGAAATTTGTCATATGACAGGATCAATATCTAAAGAGAAGCTCAAATTTTTAATAGAACTACCAAAAATTAACCGTTTGTACTTACTTTTTATTTTCAAAATTATTATTTAAACGTTAATGATGCAATGAAAACATAGAAAAATAATTATTTTTCATTTATTGTAAAAATACTATTTTGACTGTTATTAAACAATAAAGTTACTTGTGCTCATGTCAAATATAAATTGAAACACTGTTGTATGCGTCTGTTTTGATTAAATAAAATGTAACATTATAGATCTTGAATTTTTTCAGTTTCATCATGAACATAAATGCCACATTTTTCTTACTCTTGAACTTTGAAAAAAAATTTTGATATAAAAACAAAATAATTTAATACATTTATGTGACAAATATGTCCAGATTCTGAACCAATCAATTTAGATGATTACATTTTCTGAAAAGGAAAAGAAATAATCCAAAAAATGTGAATGCATTTCTAAAATTGCTAATACATATTCAGGGTGGCGATTCGGCGGACGATTTCAAATTCCCGGTCATTTCCTGGTTTTTCGCGGTCAAGTTTTTCAATTTTCCCGGTCAACTAAAAGTAACATATTCATATTTGCCGCAAAACGCAAACATTTATTTTAATTCATGACGTTCGTTCTAAACATCTTCTAACACAACAGAGCAAAACGTTGCAAAATAAATGAATTTTGAAAGAAAGACTTAAATTTTCCACTGAAAAATATCAATTTTTTACAAAAAATGGAATAGTGAAACTTTCAGTTGGAAAAATTGATTTTCAACAAAAAAAAACGGATTTTCAACAAAATAGTTCCATTTTCAACCAAAGTGATGAATTTTCAAATCAAATTATGAATCTTTATCTGGAATAGTTAAATTTTAAACCAAAAAAAAAATTTCAACTAAAATTATAAATATTTAACTGGAACACTTGAATTTTCAACCAAAAAGACGAATTTTTAAAGAAGATTACATTTTAAATAAAAAGATTAATGTTCTACCCACAAATACAATTTTTCAACCAAATACATTAATTTTTAAATAAAGGTTTGAAGTTTTAATAAAAGAAGACGAAAATGGAATAGTGACATTTTTAGTTTAGAAAATTATTTGTAAACCAAACATAAAAGTTTTCAACTAAAGCAATGAATCTTTAACTGAAATAGTTCCATTTTCAAACAAAAAAAATTATTTTTACTGAAAAAAGATAAATTGTCAACTAAAACTTTAATAATTAAATTTCAAGTTAAAAAAATTAATGTTGAACCAAACAGATGAATTTTCAACAACAACTATGGAATTTTCAATTGGAATAAGTTAAATTTTCAGTTAAAAAAATTACTTTCAACAAAAAAAACTAACTTTCAAAATAATAGTTACATTTTCAAACAAAGTGATGAATTTTCAAATAAAATTGTAAATATTTAACTGAAATGATGAATCTTTAACTAGAATAATTGAATTCTTGACCAAAAAGATTATTTTTCAACCAAGAAGATTAATTGCTACCAAAAAAGACGAATTTTCAACTAACAAAGATAATTTTTCAACCAAAAATTGAATAATTAAATTTTTAGTCAAAAATGAATGTTCAACCAAAGACATGAATTTTGAACTAAAATTATGAAATATTCAACTGGAATAATAGTTACATTTTCAGTTTAATAAAAATAATAATTTGCAACCAAAAAACATCCAAAGAAAAAACAAATTTTCAATCAAACAGCTCATTTTTCAACCACAGAAATGAATTTTTAATTAAAACGATGAATCTTTAACTAAAAAAAAAATTAATTTTTAACAAAAGAGTTTAACTTTCAACCAAATAATTTTATTTCCAGCCTAAAAGATGAATTTTCAACTAAAATGATAAATATTTGACTGGAATACTTGAATTTTTAACTGAACAGAAGAATTTTTAAACAAGATTAACTTTCAAAGAAAAATAAGATAATTTTCTACCAAAAAATTTGCAATTAAAAAAGACAAATTTTTATCCAAATTGTGGAATTCCGAACTTGAAAATAATAATTTTCAACTCACAATGGCACAGTTAAATTTTCATTGAAAGAAATTAATTTTCAATCAAACTGATGAAATGTCAACTAAAATTATGAATCTTCAACTAAAATGATGAATCTTCAACTGGAATAGTTGAATTTTATGCCGAATAGGTGAATTTTCCACAAAGTACATACATTTTCAAACAAATAGTTTAATTTTTAAATGCAAAATATCAATTTTCAACCAAATAGTTGAATTTTCATCAAAAAAAAAAAATAAATTGATTTTCAAGAATGTAGTTACATTTTCAACCAGAGATGAATTTTAAGTTAAAATGATGAATCTTCAACCAAACAAATTAATTTTTAACAAAAGTTTAACTTTTAACCCAGTAGTTGAATTTTTAACTAAAAAACGATGAATTCGCAACGAACAATGTAAAAAAATTTCTATTATAATTCAGAAATATTTCTTCTTTGAAATACTACTTCTACTCTGAAAACTGCTTGAAGTACTTTTATTACCTAAAATTTAGAAGAGGGAACTTTCAAATTGTGACGAATTCTGACTTGGAAGAGGGATTTTTGAAAATTCCTTTCTTCTAAATCCGAATTACAATTCCTTTAAAAAATTCCCATTCCATGTAAAAAATTCCCTGTTCCAAGTGAAATTATATTTCTTGAATTTTTCTATAATCAGAAGTAAATTCCCGGTTTTTAAATTAAATTCCCGGTCATTTCCCGCTTTTTTCCCGGTCAATAAAATTCCAGGTCATTTCCCGGTTTCCCGGTCAAGTCGCCACCCTGATATTTAATACATTATTTTTACAAACATTTAAATAACAAGGTTAGTTTGGAAGTCTGGTTTTTAATTGTGATCCTTTTTCATGCTCATTTTGCATACAATTATTAATGAAAAAATATATTTCTTTTCGATCTAAAAAAAAAAATAAAATTCAAATGAACGAATTTAATTCTACCTCGATGAATAGTTCATCCGGAAATACCTTGAAAATGTATTTTTCATGTTTTTTGAATGTTACAAAAATATTTAAAGTACGGTGTCAGATTATTACACACGCTGAGAGTCATATTTTGTCAATGAAAAAAATAATCTGCCACTTTTAAAGAATTGTAAGCAAGTGCAAATTATTATGTCATTCATATTGAATTTACTGAAATTTTCTTGAAACACCTGTAAATGATAAACAACGATCTCAAATCATATCAGATTTTCTATAAAATCCATAACAAAATGTTTGGAAAATAAACCGATTTTTTTCTAAATAAAATAATGTTCTAGTTTCTTAGAAAGAAAATGCTCACAAGAGACCTTAAACAAAAGTAAATATTAATAGAATTTGATAGAATTACGTGAAAGAGTGCCAAGTGTTTAAAATATTTCTCATTGTCCTTGGAAATTCCCCTTTTTCTTTGCAAAATTCAAAATTTATATCCGAGAAAACGGATTTAAAGTTAGGAATGTCAATCTAGTCGTATAAATAAAAATGCATATCCGGTTAGGTCAGAGCTTTCCCTGGCGGTCTCAAGGTTTTGAAGTCGTGTAGGTTGAATAAGCTCGTAGGTTGTGCATTTTCACGGTGTGACTAGGAAGATAAATTTAACTGTATTTTTGCACGACTGTATCCCAAAGTTTTCGAATCGTCTTCATTCTTGGGTTCGCTAGAGCGAAAAACTCAATCGCCTTTAATAAGCCATCTGGCCAAAGCAGTAAACAAAAGAAAAATCAGAGGGAAAAAGTATATTCTCTTAAAACTTGAATAAATAATTGAGGGAAGTTTTAAGTTAAAAATAATCTTTTTCAGGGTGCCCGCAAAACTTTATTTTCAAAATTCCCTGATTTTTCTCTTATCAATTTTTCATTTTACTTGTACATTAATATTCAAAAAACATAATTTTAATCTTGTAACATTTTTAACATTCAATCTTTTATAAACGTAATAAAATAATTTCAAATATATTTATTTATTTCAATGACAAAATATGACTTTTATACCAGAAAAGATGAATTTATTTTCAATTCAAAAGGACGAATTTTCGAACCAAAAAGATGACTTTTTAACAAAATACTTGAATTTTCCAACCAAATAATTAATTTTTTAACCAAATAGTTGAATTTTCAACCTACATAGATGAATTCTCAACTAAAAAGACGAATTTTCAAAGAAGATCAATTTTCTACCAAAAAAGACGAATTTTCAAACAAATAGTTGAATTTTCAACTAAAAAAATATACATTTTCAACCAAAAATAGAGTATAGTTAAATTTTCAGCTGAAAAAAATAATTGTTAACAAAAAAACGGGTTTCCAAAAAAATAGTCCAAATTTTTGTATTTTCAACTAAAATGATGAATTTTCAACCCAAAAACATGAATTTTCAACAAAAAAGTTAATTTTCAACCAAGCAGTTCCACTGTTAACTAAACATCTCCATTTTTATTAAAAAGAAAATTTCAACCAAGTTTTGAAATTTTTTTAATCAAAATGTAAATTTTTTCAGATTTCCAAATAAAATTTTGAAGTATTTTAAGGATTTTGAAAGGATTCAAGATAATACAAAATTTTTCTTAAAATTCCTGGGAAATTCGTAAATGATTTTTTATTTCTTTAAATTAATTTTAAGAGAATTCTTTGAAACTTATTTAACAGATTTACAAAATT
>CAKNYM010045634.1:19825-40647 GCA_932195095.1 Andricus curvator | reverse complement strand
TTTCTTAAAGATTTCAATAATAATTTCACAAATATTACCAAATATTTCAAATATTTTTAAAGATTTGAGGGATTTCCCAAAGATTTAAAAGATTTCACAGTACGTTAATGACTTCCCAAAGATTTTAGTAATTTCACAAATATTGCCAAATATTTCAAAGATTTCAGAAAGATTTGAATGTTTTCACAAAGATTTCAATGATTTCCCACATATTGGAAAGATTTCGCAACAATTTCGGATAAATTTAAAAGATTTCACAAAAACTTCAATAATTTTCCAAAGATTTCAATGATTTCCCAAAGATTTAAATAATTTCACAAATATTACCAAATATTTCAAAAAAAATTGAATGATTTCCCATAGATTTCGGACATATTTAAAAGATTTCACAAAAATTTCAGATAGATTTATAGATTGCTCAAAGATCGTAATGCTTTTCTAAAGATTTGCCAAAGATTTCGGATATGTTTAAAAGATTTCACAAAGACATCAATGATTTCTTAAAGATTTAACAAATATTTCAAAGATTGCACAAAATTTTTAATGATTTCCCAAAAATTTCACCAAGATTGAAATTATTTCACAAAGATTTCAGATAGATTTTTGTAAAAATTCAAACAATCCGATTGCCCCCTGTGCCCCCTAGGGCCTAGGGCTCCGCTACCACCGTAGGAAATATAAATTCAGGGACGTAAACACGCTAGTTTTTAATAATCGATTTGCCCAGATTTGAGAGCCACTGTCGCGAGATTTCTCGTATATACCGACGAGAAAAATAATGAGATTTCCCTAGAAAACTGAAGGTGGAGGCACGTGTTTTATTCCCGCCAACTCCGTGGACAGGAACATCGACCTCTTCCGCTTCTTCCTGCCTGTGGCAGTCACTACAGAAAAGCAAATGGCAGGCAATTTAACGGGGTTTCTAATTTACTGATAAATATTTAAGTCAAGTGTCTTGTGCTCAGTGAACGACAATTACTAACAGGAGAAATACTAGAATGGCAACCTGGTAAGTTTTCCCTCAATATGTTATGTGCTTATTCGCCTTTATTCGAGACATAATAAAGAATTAAATTCCCTGGGTCGCGTCTTCTTTTCGATCCCACGAGTTCTGGCACGTTTGTGTTTATATTTATGCTCAGTTATTTTTTCCTCTTTTATCTGCTCATCACGACAGTGTCGCCCCGGGGCGTTTTTACTCATTTTCTCCCTCGCGTCTAAACTTCCTTGTTCCGTGCCTGGTTTTCATTTATATTTACCAAAATATTTTGCGTGATATGGCCCAATTTAGTTCAAAATGTTGTGCGTACATTGTGCGCACCTCGCTTTCTCTTATTCCTATTTACTCGGAAAATGGACTCATTATTGTAATGGGTCATTATTTCCTAGGGGTTTCCATTTTCTGTGTTTATTTTTTTTATTGATTTTCTTTTTTCGATTTTTCGGGGAAGACAGCTGTTGCTAGGTGTGGCTGCTGTCAAGTTTACGAAAATAGAATGATTTTTTTTTTTTAGAAGTTGTCATCATTTTTTTCGCACGTGTGCAAATAATAGAGTTTCGTAATAATTTTTTTGTTCATTTGGGTCAGGCATCAAAGTTCTTTTATGAGAATGTTTACTTGTCCCTTGTGAAAAAAAAAGTAATTGTTTACTTTGATTACTTTTCCATATTTCGGAGTAAATGGTGGAAAACCTTTTGGAAAATCTTCTTTTTAGTACAAAAGTAAAATGTCAGTCGCGGGAGGTCAAAAAACATTTGAATTTTCCACAAAAAACACAAGAATGGACCAATTTTTTTAAATAATTGTTTTTTTCCAACTTTTTTGTTTTTCGATGGAATTTGATAAAGAATTAAAATGTAATATGTGCATTAAATTACTTCAAAAATATAGATTTATTATTTATTTTAATACTTGCAAAGTTGAGGTTAATTGTTAATTTAGTTTTCAATATTTTTTAGTTTTTATCTTTATTCGTCTATGCATGTGATGTGATAGTTGAATTTTTTAAATAAAAAATATCATTTGTTAACCAAAATGGAGTAGTTAAATTTTCATTGAGAATTAATTTTCAATAAAATACGTAAATTTTTAACCAACCAGTTAAATTTTCTACCAAATTGTTGAATTTTCTCATCGAAAATACGAATTTTCTACAAAATAGTTTAAATTTCAACCCGAGAATATGAATTTTCAATAAGAAAGTTAATTTTAAACCAATCAGTTGAATTTTAAACAAAATAGTTAAATTTAAAAAAATTAAATTTTAATAAAAAAAGAACAACGAATTGTCAACTAGAATTATGAATTTTCAACCAAAAAAAATTCACTGTTAAAAAAGTAGTGCAAACCCTTTTAAACCCCGAAATGATCTATTTTTAAATTTACATTGTCTAAAATTGTAGGAAATTATGGATTTAGGGTTTTACATTTTCCTAATTTCGACCAAAATTCGTAATTTCTTGCAAAAACCTATGAACAATTATTACAAATTAAACCTTCATTTTGGAGTCGTAGATTTTTATATTTTTTCTTAGTAAAAATCATTATGTAATTCATAATTGTGTGTAAAAATTTGTAAGTTTTCAAGAAAAAACATAAAAAACTATCACTTATTGAAAATTAATTTTCCATAAAATACGTAAATTTTTAACCAACCAGTTAAATTTTCTACCAAATTGTTGAATTTTTTCACCGAAAATACGAATTTTCTACAAAATAGTTTAAATTTCAACCCGAGAATATGAATTTTCGATAAGAAAGTTAATTTTCAAACAGTCAGATGAATTTTCAACAAAATAGTTAAATTTTCATTTAAAAAAATTCAATTTTAATTTTAAAAAACAACGAATTTTCAACTAAAATTATGAATTTTCAATAAAAAAAATCCACTTTTAAAAAAGTAGTGCAACCCCTTTTAAACCCCGAAATGATCTATTTTTAAATTTGCATTGTCTAAAATTGTAGGAAATTATGGATTTAGGGTTTTGCATTTTCTTACTTTCGACCAAAATTCGTAATTTTTTACAAAAACCTATGAAAAATTATAAAAAATGAAACCTTCATTTTGGAGTCGTAGATTTTTATATTCTTTCTTAGTAAAAATCATTATGTAATTCATAATTGTGTGTAAAAATTTGTAAATTTTCAAGAAAAGACATGAAAAACTACCACTTACTGAAAATTAGTTTTCAATAAAAATAAAAAAAAAAAAAAAAAAGCTTTAATTCTCTGCTAAAACAGACTAATTTTCAACTGTACAGTTATAATTTCAACCAAAAAAATCTATTTTTGCCCACAGAAGACGAATTTTCAACAGAATGCGTAAATTTTTAACCAAACAGTTAAATTTTCTACCAAATTGTTGAATTTCTTCATCGAAAATACGAATTTTCTACAAAATAGTTTAAATTTCAACCTGAGAATATGAATTTTCAACAAGAAAGTTAATTTTCAAACAATCAGTTGAATTTTTAACAAAATAGTTAAATTTTAAGTTAAAAAATTTAAATTTTAACAAAAAAAAAAAAAGAATTTTCAACTAAAGTTATGAATTTTTAAACCAAAAAAATTAACTTTAAAAAGTAGTTCAACTTTCAACCAAGGAGTGGAATTTTCAACCTAAAAAGACGAATTTTCAACGAAAAATGCAATAGTTGATATTTCAACAAAAGAATATTTTAATTTAAAATAAAAAACAGTTGAATTTAACCAACAAAAAGGACTTTTCAACAAAGCACTTGATTCCTTAACTTAAACATATTAATTTATAGCATTTACATGTTTCACACTCTTTCCCCTTTTCCCACCTTTATCCCCTTTTTTAAAAGAATTCCTTTTTTCCCCTGTATTCAAGGATTTTTCGCTGTTTCTCATTTTTTCTCATTTAGTAGAACCCAGTAATAAAATCCAACTACTTCTGGTTAAAAGTTAATTCTTTTTGGTTCAGAATGCATCTCTTAGTTAAAAATTCTACTATGTTAAAAATTTAATAATTTTGTTGAATATTCATCTTCTTTGGTGGAAAATTCAATTGTTTTAAGTAAAAAATTTAGCATTTTGGTTTGAAAATTCATCTTTTTTTGGTGGAAAAGTCATCTTTCTTGATTGAAAATGAGATTTTTAGTTGAAACTGTCTTTAAAAAATTGGTCTTTTTGGCTTGAAAATTCAACTATTTGGTTTTTGGTTAAAGTTTATTCTTTTTTGTTTGAAAATTCATATTTGTAAGTTGAAAATTCAGCTATTTGGTTAAAAATGCAAGTATTTTGTTAAAAATGTAATTTCTTGATTGAAAATTCAACTGTTTGTTTTTTTGTTAAAGTTTAATCTTTTTTTTTTTTTTTTTGAAAATTCTACCATTTTGTTGAAAATTCATATTTGTAAGTTGGAAATTCAACTATTTGGTTAAAAATTTAACTATTTTGTTAAAAATGCAAGTATTTTGTTAAAAATTCAGCTTTTTGTTTATGAATTAACCTTTTTTTGGTTGAAAATTCAACTGCTTTTTTGAACATTTGTCTTTTTTTGATAGAAAATTCGTCCTTTTTGGATTGAAAATTCATATTTTTTGTTTGAAAATACAACTATTTTGTTGAAAATTCATGTTTTTAGCTTGAAAGTTCAACTATTTGCTAGAAAAATTCATCTTTTCGGGTTGCAAAGTTTTATAAAATATTCGACTTTTTAGCTAGAAAAAAATTAATCTTCTCAGTTGAGGATTGAACTGTTTTGTTTTAAATTCATATTTATTGGGTGGATTCAACCGTATTTAATTTAAATCAAAAACCGTTTTTTGTTGAAATATCAACTATTATTTTTTTCATTGACAATTATTCTATTTTATCAAAGTTGAACTACTTTGATAAAAATTCATTTTTTTTGTGCAGATTCGTCTTTTTGATTAAAAAATTTAACTAATTTGTTGAACATTTTTTTTAAATTAATTTTTTTAACTGAAAATTCAACTGTTTGCGTTGTTGAAAATTAGTCTTTTTTGGTTGAATTTTGATGTTCTTGATTTAAAATTGAAATCTCGTTTAGTTGAAATATCAGCTACTATATTTTTCGTATTCATTTTTTTGTTTGACGATGCATCATTTTAGTTGAAAATTCATCTGTCTTTAGTCTTTTCTTTTGTTAAAAATTATTTTTTTAACAGAAAATTTATCTATTTCAGTTTTGAATGAAAATTGAAAATGCTCTTTTTTTCTTGAAAACTAAATAATTTGGTGAATAAATTTGGTTTAAGATTCAACTCTTTTATTGAAAATGCATCGCTTTTGATAGAACTTTCATATTTTTTGGTTAAAAATGCTTTAAAATGCTTGGTTGAAAACTAATCTGTTTTAGTTGAAGATTCAAATATTTTGTTAAAAACTCGTCTTTTTTGGTTGAAATATCAACTATTAGATTTCTTGTTGAGAATTCCTATTTTTTGTTAAAAAATCAACTAATTGGTTGAAAATTAAACTAATCAGTTAAAAATTAATTTTTTTTTAATTTTCATCTCTTTGGTTTAAAATTTAATTATTTTATTGAAAATTCGTTGTTTTTGGTTGAATTCAACTGTTTTCGAAATAAAAATAAATATAAAAATTCAACTATTGGTTTTCTGTTTGAAGTTTAATCTGTTTTGCTTGAAAACTCGAACACTTGGTTGAAAAATGATCTCTTTTGGTAGAAAATCTTTTTTGGTTATTATTTTTTTGTTGTATTTTTAAGCAAACTACTTTTTTTTTTGTTCTCGCGAGACTGATATTTTACTTTTTATTTCCAAGATGTTTTCTGAATATTAAAGTTTACAGTAATTATTATGACAAAACTTCTGTTTGCAGTTTATACTTGATAATTTGTTTAGTAAACTCAACATTCTCGTGACAATTCAAAGCGCCAGAAACCTCATTTATCTAAGAATGTGACAAGTTATGAATTTGTTATTCACATTGTTATCTTTCCTCGATCGTAGAATATTTTGAACAGAGTCAAGGGCGAATCATCCATTATAATAATCTTATTTGTTTATCAATTTCATCAAATTACCCTGAGATTGTGTTTATACTTCATTTAATAACAGGAGAATTTTCTTTATTATTTAGATTGTCTTTCTTGTATGAGATGACAATAATTGAGCATCGAAAAAATGTCCTCATTACAAGAAGTAAGCAACCAGCTGATGAAATCTGTTAAGGAACTAGCGGATTGGGAATATCCGTTATCTCAGGTGCACTAAATTAAATTTATTTAAAAAATAATGTAGACACTTTATTTCAATGCTTTAATTTAATATTAATTTAAATACTTTTAACTTCGTTTTATTTAAATTATCTTTTTATTAAGAAGCCTTATTTTTTTCAGATCCTCGAAAGATATTCTTGTTTATTGGAAAATCCAATCGAAATTAATTATGGCGAAGCGGCCCTAATTGTCCAGAATTCTGTGGACGTTTACACAAAAAGGGTCGATTCTCTCGACAAGGAAGTCGTCTGTTTAAATCAAAGCTTTATAGAACATGAGTAAGCCTTTTTTTCAGTGTTTAATTTTTTTTCATTCCAGAAGTCCTGAAAGTCCCAGAATAGTCATGGAATTTTGAAAAAGTTACTGATTTTTTTTTATTCGTACCTACTTCAAAGTCTTAATAATTATTTTAGTACTTCACGGTGAATTTTAAATTTTCGAATTGATACGAATCGATTCGTTAACTAATAAAAATAATATAATTATAGGCCTTGGACTCAAGACACTAGTGACACTTTTTTTAACGATGTAACTATTTTTTCACTTTGGCTTTTCAAAATTTTTCGCTAGATTGATTAAAATAACATTCGCCATCTCAAAAATGTGAAATTTCAAGGAATTTCTTAAAATTTTAAGAGATTTCAACAGATTCTAAGGGGATTTAAAGGATTTTATAGGCTTTAATAGGTTTTAGATTATTTAAAAATATTCCAAGAACTTTACGGATTTTAAAAATTGCAATGGATTCCAAAGGATTTAAAAGGTTTTAGGGTATTTTGCAAAATTTCAGGAGATTAAAAATATTTCAAGGGCTTTTAAAAGGGCATCAAATATATCAAACGATTTCTAGGGATTTTTACTGATTTCATGGGATTGTATGGGGTCCCAAAAGATTTCAAAGACGTAAACATTTTTTAATGAATTTTAAAAGATTCGAAGATTTCGAGGAGTTTTTGCGGTCCTTAAAAATTTGAATGGATTTCAACGAATTTTTAGGGATTCATAGGATTTCAAAAGAAATAAAAAGATTCCATAATAATGATAAGATTATAAGAAATTTCTATAAATTTGCAAAGGATTCAAAAAAAAGGAGAGTTTTCCAGGGATTTCATAGATTTCAACAGAATTCAAGGGTTTTTAATAGATTTCAGTGGATCCCAAACGATTTCAAAGATTTTATAAGGTTTAGCTTTTAGGGTATTTTAAAAGATTTCAGGGAATTTCAAAAAATATCAAAGATTTGAAGGAATTTTACCATTTTTTTTAAAGATGTTACAGATTTCAAGATGTTTTGTAGAATTTTACTCGTTTTTTTGTGATATTACTAGGGATTTCTGAAGATTTCAGGGATTTTATAAATTTCAAAGAATTTCAAAGAGTTTAGGGTTTAAAAGATTCCAAGGAATTTAATGAGATTTCAACATTTTTAAGGGTTTTCAAACAATTTCATAGGATTTCAAAAAATTTCAAAAATTATAAAAGGTTATCCAGGTTATCAGTAATATTTAAAAGGTTTCAAGGGATTTCTGTGATTTTTAAGGGATTTCAAAGGTTGCATATCAGATTTCAAAAATAGATAATCTATTTTATTTAATATTTAAAAAATTGAATGATACTAGTTTTGAACATTTATCCTGCTATTGACCCTATTTTGAATTTTTCAAATAAGTCCGAGGCCTGTGATTATAATTCCAGATTTAAAAAAAAATGTTGAATATCTGTGAGAATTGTTCATAATTCAATAATTATTGAAAGGCCCTTTTATATTCCCTGGTAAAAATTAATTCTATGAATTTGTGTGAAAACTTTTATGAATTTCTATGAAAACTTCTATAAATTTCTACAAAATATCTATGAATTTAAAAAAAATTTCTACGAATTTTGAAGGTAGTTGTGCGAAAACTCAGATCTCTGAAAAAAATAGTTTTTCTATGATTTTAAGAAGCAAAATAATATTACTCCTGATAATATTTCAAATAAAAAAAAACATTAATTTAAAAAGTTGTAACTTGCAAAAAACGTTTATTTTAACAATGTTTTCTGCAATTAAATTTTATCTTACTATCGTTTCTTACCAATTTTTGAAAATTGTTGTATTTTAATACTAATGGAATATTTTTTCGGTGAAAACATTCTTTACAACTCTACTGTTTCCAATTTTGAAAGTAAATTTTTCAATGGCTGAAATCGTTAAAACTATTTTTTTCTAAAGGATTTTTTTTCAACAAATAACTGTATTTGAAGTTTATTCGAGTATTTTCTAAATTGGAAACAGTAGAGTTGTAGGAAATGCTTTTCCCGAAAAAATAAGCCATGATTTATTAAAATGCAACCATTTTTTTATATTGGTAAGAAGCGACAATAAGAAAAAATCCCATTACAAAAACTATTGTTAATATAATTATTTTTCGTAATTTTTAAATTTTGTTTGTCAAAAATAATGTTTTTCCTTTCTTATTCTTTAAATCGTAGAAAACCTTTTTTTATCGTACTTTTCCGTAGAATAGTACACACTATAGGGGAATAATAATTAATAATAAATTAATAAATAATAATAATTTTTTTAATGTTGTGTAGTATTTCTATAAAATCGATTTAATTCGAAATTATCTATTTTTAAATTTGTATTGTCTAAAATTGTAGGAAATTATGGATTTAGGGTTCTACATTTTTCTAATTTCGACAAAAAATTTTTATTTTTAAAGAAAAATCACCAAAAACTACGACTAGTTATTGCAAATGGCAAGTTTTCGTTATTGTTTGTAAATATTCATAATTCTCTATAAAAACCTGTTAAAAATTATGAAAAACTAAACCTTTATTATGGAGTTGTACATTTTCCTATTTATTCGCATAGAATTGTAGCCATTCATAATTGTGTATAGAAATTTGTAATTTTCTAAAAACAAAATATGAAAAGCGACGTCTAATTTTTCCAGACGTATATTTTCGTATAATTTCATACAATATATCCATAAATCTTTGTAGAAATGCGTAAGTTTCTACAAAAAAAACTATACAAAATTAAGATTGCATTTTTGTTGTAGATTTTCATAATTTTTTTTAGAAACATTGTATTTTTGATACAAAATCATAAAATTTAATAATTATTCATTATAAATCTTGACTTTAAACAAAATTGTTGATATAACTGGTTTGCGACCAGCAGAATGTGTTGAAATTGAATAGAATTGACTGGATATAAAAAAGAAACTGGATCTGCAATTTTTTCAAAAGTAAACCTAGAAAATTCACGGAATTTTGAAACTGGACTTCTGTAGCAACCATATATTCTTAAAGATTCATTTTTAGCTAAAATAAATACAATTTTCCCAACAGAGCCCAGGAGGAAAAAGCAAAAAACAAGAACAAGGAGAGAAAATCGAGAAAGACGGTTATCGATTTCGACAACTTTGAGCCTCTTAATTTTGAAAAAGAAATCGGGAAGAATATCAGCATAAAAAGTCAATCTCAAAAGCCTGTGAAGTTGTTAAATCGCAGATTTACACAGTTGGAAACGACTGCTGCTCAAGTACGATTTCCGATCGAAATCTGCGACATCCATGGTGAAGCTATTGGAAAAAAGTACGATTTTCGGTGTAATCAGCAGCTTACATTGTCAGGAATGCTGGTGGATGAATCCATGCCAAGTGGTAAGAATTACAAATTATTTCAAATAAGTAAATTTTCATTTCCCATTTTTTTCAGTCTTATGAAAAAATATAGGAAAATCAGTATAGACCTATGATGATTTTCCTATAATTTTTTCGCGATTATAGGAAATATAGGATAATTATAATTAATTAATTAAATATAGGATTATAGCAGGGTGTCCAGCGACCTTGAAAACCTTGAAAACCTGGAATTCTCCTTGAATTTTTTTTAAACCTTGAAAACCTGGAAATCTCCTTGAATTTTACACGAGAACCTTGAATTTGAATTATTATTTTTGTTTTGCTTTTAAAACAGTTATTTCCTTGAAATGCGAAGAGTAATTTAAATCGTTTAGTCTATTATGAAAGAAACATCTCCTTTAGAATAAATCTTGTTACTGAAAAGTTTTTTATTTATCAAGATATAATTTATATTTTGTTCATTACAGAATAAATAGAGATTTCAAGCCATTTTTTGTAGACTGTACCAATTATTTTATAGATTGAAATTCAAAAGATTTTAGAAGATTTTAAAAGATTTCAAATAATTAAATAATTGTAACGAAAACAAAAGATTTCACAAACAAAGATTTAAGAAAGATTTCACAAAGATTTTAAGAATTTCAAAGATTTAAAAGCAGCGTGTATTAGATTAAAAAGATTTCACAATTTCCCAAATATTTCGAACATTTCATAAAGATTTCAAGGAGATTTTAAAACATTCAACAGATGTTAAGGATGTTAAAGGTTTTAAAAAGGTTATAGTAAACTAAATTTTAAAACGTTTCAACGATTTGAAACGATTTCAAAATTTTTTAGAAGATTTCAAAAGATTTCACATATTTTAAAGATTTCATAAAAAAAATTATAAAGATTTCCAAAGAATACAAGAATTTCAAAGATTTCAGAACACCAGATTTCAAAACATTTCAAAGACATTTAACGATTAAAATTTTTTTTAGAAGTTTTCACAAATATTTCAAATATTCCACTGATTTTGAACAAATACAAAAGATTTCACGAATATTTCAAAGAATTCATAAGGATTTCAAAATATTTCAGGAATTTTAAAGATTTCAACAATGGTGCAGTACACCAGATTTCAAGACATTTCAAAGATTTCAAAGGATTTCAAATTTTTTAGAATATTTCGAAATATTTCACAAAGATTTTAAATACTTCAATACTTCAAAACAAAGACAAAAGATTTCAAAAATATTTCAAGTAATTAGTAAGGATTTCAAAGATTTCAAAATATTTCAAAATTTCAAAGATTTCATCAGATTGTTATATATAATATATACATATATATGTTATATATATTTTTATGTATCTGTACATTGTTGTTATATATATATATATATATATATTGTTATATATCTGTACATCAGATTTTAAAGATTTCAGAACATTTCAACGATTTTTAACGATTTCAAAAAGATTCAACAAATTTGAGTAGATTTCAAAAGATTTCAATGATTTCAAACGAACCCAAAGGATTTCATAAACAAAGATTGAAAAAATATTTCACAAATATTTCAAATATTTCATAAAGATTTCGAAAAATTTCCCAAAGATTTCAAGGATTTCAAATATTTTACAAAAATTTTAAAAGATTCCAAATGGTTTCTCAAAGGCTTCACAGAAATTTTAAGATTTCACCAAGATTTTAAATACTTCAAAAGATTTCAATGAATTCACAAAGATCTCAAAGATTTCATAAAGATTTAAAAGATTTCAAGGGTTTCAAAACATTTTAGAAGATTTTAAAATATTTCAAATAATTAAATAATTTTAACGAAAACAAAAGATTTCACAAACAAAAGTTTAAAAAAGGTTTTAAGAATTTCAAGGATTTAAAAACGGCGTGTACTAGATCAAAAAGATTTCACAATTTCCCAAATATTTCGAACATTTCATAAAGATTTCAAGGAGATTTTAAAACATTCAACAGATGTCAAGGATGTTAAAGGTTTTAAAAAGGTTATAGTAAACTAAATTTTAAAACGTTTCAAAGATTTAAAACGATTTCAAAATTTTGCAGAAGATTTCAAAAGATTTCACATATTTTAAAGATTTCATAAAAAAAATTATAAAGATTTCCAAAGAATACAAGAATTTCAAAGATTTCAGAACACCAGATTTAAAAAAAAATCAAAGATTTTTAACATTTCAACGATTTTTAACGATTTCAAAAAGATTAAACAAATTTGAAAAGATTTCAAAAGATTTCAATGATTTTAATCGAACACAAAGGATTTAATAAACAAAGATTGAAAAAAGATTTCACAAATATTTCAAAGATTTCAAAAAATTTCTCAAAGATTTCAAGGATTTCAAATATTTTACAAAAATTTTAAAAGATTCCAAATGGTTTCTCAAAGGCTTCACAGAAATTTCAAGATTTCACCAAGATTTTAAATACTTCAAAAGATTTCAATGAATTCACAAAGATTTCATAAAGATTTCAAGGATTTCAAAAACTTTACAAAGGTTTAAAAATATCCCCAAAGATTTCATAAAGACAACTTATGTTCACACGAAATTAAGAATTTGTTCATTTATGGTTATGCTTTCTTTAAAAATTGTTCGCCAATAAAAAATTAAATTTTTAATTTTTGCATGTATAACAAACGGGTTTTTCATTATTTGATGTAAAAAAAAGGAGACCTGGAAAACCTGGAAAAGACCTTGAATTTTGTTCCGAAGAATCGCTGGACACCCTGTATAGGATAATCAATATTGAAATATATAATAACAAAAATATTGAAGGAATTGATGAAAAAGTAGAAAAACTTAGCCCTTGAACTCACTATTTGACACTTTTTTTGAACGGTGACAATATTTTGCTACTATTTCGAAAAAAATGACACTAAAGACAGTATTTTCTTACAATTTTTTGCTAATACCACTATTTTGTTTACTTTTTCACCGAAGTTTGTCATTTTAAATCAAAAACAGTTGAATTGAACCTAAAAGGACGAATTTCCAGCAAAATCGTTGAATCGTCAAGCAAAACAGGTTAATTTTTAACCAAACAGTTACATTTTTAACCAAAAAATATCATCTTTATACCAAAAGCAGGGTGACCGCTGGACCGGGAAATCGAGAATTTTATGAGACCGGGAAAACCCGGGAAATGACAGTGAATTTATTTTTTGACTGGGAATTTTACAAATTTTTAGAAAAAAAAAATCTGTCCGTTTGATTTCAACAGTGTTTAAAATAATTAGTGGAATTGTTATCTTTTTCAGTTATGATATTCAGTTTACAATGCGTAATTCGAAAATCTGTCACTTAAAAATTTTCCATTTTAGTTTTTAATTTTTAAGCGATCATTTTTTATTTAAAGGATTTTAAAAACTTAAAAATTTGAAGCGTTTGAAATCGACAATTGGATAAAAAAACCATTTTAGTTGATCAACTGTGAATATAAATTATAATGATTTTTAAAATTAAACTGTGCATTGAGGATTAACAAGTGAATAATAATTGATTTTACAAGACGATTCGAAATCAGTTCAAAATTGAAGAATTTCCAGATTTTAACGTTAAAGATTAAACTGTTTTAATTGTAAAGTCTTAGTAGTTAAACGAATGTAAACGCCCGATTTAAACTTTATCAACTATGTAAAATTTTTAAGTAACTTTCAAAAAATATATTCAAGCTTAAGGACTTATTAAATTTAAAATATTGTTTTAGTCTAAAATTTGAAACTTTAAAAATTGACAATTTATAATTAAGAAAAAGAACAATTGCTTAATATTTATAAATATTTGACTGTTCATTTAAAACCAGTAATTATGAATAAAATATTCCAAACGAAACAAAAACTAAATTTTGAGCCTTACATTTTTAATTTTATATTTAAAAAAATTAATTCACAAGGAAAATTGTTGAATTTTGATGTATAATAAATATTGAACACCTATTATTATTCCTAGAAAAAATTCGAGTGATTGGAAATAATTTAAAATTTGAAAAAATTTAAAACAACATGTAGATGTTTCAAGATTTTGAAATAAAATTTTGAAGTTTTTTTTTTTAAATTTAAAAATTTTTTAATTATTTAAAATTAAAATAATGTAACTTCTGATTTCAGAAGTGCTCAATTTATAACAAAAATGTAATCGTTCAATTTTTAATATTTCTAGCTTAAAATTGTTTGAAATGATTTGCAGCTCAGTTTTTATTACATCAAATGGAAAAAAATTTTAGCTTTAGAGTTCGAATTTTTTACTTTCATTGACCGTGAAAAATGTTAGAGAACCGGAAAAAAATCGTGAATTTTTTTCTGTGATTAAAACGGCCACTCTGCAAAAGAGATGAATTTGCAAGCTAAAAATATAATTGTAGACATCTGAATCCGAAAAGATAAATTTTCGACAAAAAAGTTCATTTTCAACTAAGAAAGATAAATTTTCAACCAAATAGTCCAATTTTCCGCCAAACAGATGAATTAAAAATTAAGAAGAAGAATTTTGTACCAAAAAAGATGAATTCTCAACAAAATACATCAAGTAACTAAAAAGGATGATTTTTCAACCAAGAAGATTAATTTTCTACCAGAAAAAAAAACGAATTTTCAAGAAAATACATAAATTTTCAACTAAATAGTTTGAACTATGTATGTAATGTTAGCAGGGTGTCCAGCGACCTTGAAAACCTTGAGAACGTGGAATTCTCCTTGAATTTTTTTTTAAACCTTGAAAACCTGGAAATCTCCTTGAATTTTTCACGAGAACCTTGAATCTGAATTTTGTTTTGCTTCTAAAACGGTTATTTTATTGAAATGCGAAGAGTAATTTAAATCTTTTAGTCTATTATGAAAGAATCATCTCGTTTAGAAGAAACCTTTCAACTGAAAAGTTTTTTATTTATCGAGATATAATTTATCTTTTGTTACTGACAGAATAAATAAAGAGATTTCAATGCACTTTTTGTAGACTGTACCAATTATTTTATAGATTGTAATGAATATACTTTAATATTGCGAATAATTCTATAAAGATTTATAGGGTTGAAATTATTTAAAAAGGGATACAGTATACCAGATTTCAAAGGTTTTAAAACATTTCGAAAGGTTGCAAAACATTTTAGAAGGTTTAACAAAGATTTCAAATAATTCAGTGATTTCAACGAATAAAAATGATTTCAAAATATTTCGAAGATTTCATAAAGGTTTCAAGGATTTCAAAGATTTGAAAAAGGCGTGTACACCAGATTTCAAAGCATTTCAAAGTTTTGAAACGATTTCAAAATTTTTTAGAGGATTTCAAGAGATTTCACAAATATTTCAAAAAATTTATAAGAATTTCAAAAGATTTCAAGAATTTTAAAGATTTTAAATGATTTAAAAATTTTTTATATGATTTCATAAAGATTTCAAATATTTCCGTGATTTCAATCGAATAAAAAAGATTTCAGAAAGTTTTTACAAATATTTCAAAGAATTCATAGAGATTTCAAAAGATTGAAAGAATTTGAAAAAAAATTCAAAAAATTTCAAAGATTTTAGACGATTTGAAATTTTTTACAAGATTTCACACAGATTAAGAATATTCAAGTGATTTTCAAAGAATACAACAAATTTCAGAATGATTACACAAATATTTCGAAGAATTCATAAGAATTTTAAAAAATTTCCAAAATTTCAAGAAAGGTGCAGTGCACCAGATTTCAAATATTTCCGTGATTTCAATCGAATAAAAAAGATTTCAGAAAGTTTTTACAAATATTTCAAAGAATTTATAGAGATTTCAAAAGATTCAAAGAATTTGAAAAATTTCAAAAAGGGTACAACACACCCGATTTTAAAGGTTTCAAAAAATGTCAAAGATTTTAAACGATTTCAAATTTTTTACAAGATTTCACAAAGATTAAGAATATTCAAGTGATTTTAAAAGAATACAAAAAATTTCAGAATGATTACACAAATATTTGGAAGAATTCATAAGAATTTAAAAAAATTTCAAAATTTTCAACAAAGGTGCAGTGCACTAGATTTCAAATATTTCAAAACATTTTAGAGATTTTGAACGATTTCAAATTTTTGTAAAGATTTCGTGATTTCAAACGAATACAACAGATTTCAGAAAAATTTCATATGGATTTCAAAAGATTTCAAGAATTTCGAAGATTTTAAATGATTTCAAATTTTTTTAGAAGATTTCAAATATTACCGTGATTTCAATCGAATAAAAAAGATTTCAGGCAGATTTTACAAATATTCCAAAGAATTCATAGAGATTTCAAATGATTTTAAGAATTTCAAAAATTTCAAAAGGGGGTACAACACACCCGATTTTAAAGGTTTCAAAAAATTTCAAAGATTTTAAATGATTGCAAATTTTTTTACAAGATTAGACAAAGATTAAGAATATTCAAGTGATTTCAAAAGAATACAAAAGATTTCAGAATTATTTCACAAATATTTCGAAGAATTCATAAGGATTTCAAAAGATTTCAAGATTTTTAAAAATTTCAACAAGGGTGCAGTGCACCAGATTTCAATTATTTCAAAACATTTCAGAGACTTGAAACGATTTCAAATTTTTTCTAAAGATTTCACAAATATTTCAAATATTCCAGTGATTTCAAAAAAATACAAAAGATTTCAGAAAGATTTCGGAAATATTTTAAAGAATAAATAAGGATTTCAAAATATTTCAAAAATTTCAAAGATTTCAACAAGGGTGTACACCAGATTTTAAATATTTCAAAACATTTCAAAGATTAAAGAAATATTTCAAAAAAATTTCATAGATTTCATAAAGATTTCAAAATTTTTTTACAAAGATTTCAAGGATTTTTCAAAAATTTTAAAAGATTGCAAAAGATTTCACAAAGATTTTAAATATTTCAAAATATTTCAAGGAATTTTAGAATTTAAGAACTTCAAAGATTTTTACAAAGATGTTAAACTATTTCCCAAGATGTCACAAAGACGATTTACGTTCGCAATAAATTAGAAAATTTGTTTATATATGGTTCTACTTTCTTTAGAAATCGTTGGCCAATAAAAATAAAATTTCTCATTTTTCACATGCATAACAATTGGTTATTTAATTATTTAATGTAAAAAAAGGAGACCTGGAAAAACTTTATTTCTTGACCTTGAAAACCTGGAAAAGACCTTGAATTTTGTTCCTAAGAATCGCTGGACACCCTGGTTAGTCCAAATTTTATTTGTTTAATTTTTAGGATCCTACAAAATGCTTGTCCTTCGACATCCCTTGGAATCCCTTCAAATCCTCGAAAATTTGTTTGAAATATTTTAAAGTCTCTTGAAAACCATTGAAATCCTGTAAAGTTAGTGGAAATGTTTTGGAATCCGTTTGGAATATGTTTGGGAATCTTTGACGTCATTTGAAAACCCGTAAAATCCTTTGGAAATCCTCTAAAATCCCTTGAAATGTTTCGAAATTCCTTGAAATCCGTAGAAATATTTTTAAATTTCTTGAACACCATTGCAATCCCGTAAAGTTAGTGGAAATGATTGGAAATCCGTATAATCCTTTTGAGATCCCATAATATCATTTTAAAATCCGTTAAAGTCCTTTGTAATCTTTTAAAATTCCCTGATATGTTTGGAAATCTTTGAAGTAATTTGAAAACCCGTAACATCCTTTGGAAATCCTTTGAAATCCTTTAAAACCCCTTAAAATGTTTCGACATTTTACGAAATTCCTTGAAATCCGTGTAAATATGAATTCCTTGAAAACCATTGAAATCCCTTAAAATTAGTGGAAAATTTCGGAAATGAGTAAAATACTTTTGAAATCCCATAATATCATTTTGAAAGCCTTAAAATCCGTAAAAGTGCGTAGAAATCCTTTGAAATCACCTGATATGTTTGGAAATCTTTGAAGTTATTTGAAAACCCGAAAAATCCTTTGAAAATTCTTTAAAATCCTCTAAAATCCCTTGAAATGTTTCGAAGTTTTACGAAATCCGTGGAAATATTTTTAAATTTCTTGAAAACCATTGAAATCCCTTAAAATTAGTGGGAAATTTCGGAAATGTGTAGAATGCTTTTGAAATCCCATAATATCATTTTGAAAGCCTTAAAATCCGTAAAAGTGCGTAGAAATCTTTTGAAATCACCTGATGTGTTTGGAAATTTTTGAAGTTATTTGAAAACCCGAAAAATCCTTTGACAATTCTTTAAAATTCTCTAAAATCCCTTGAAATGTTTCAAAGTTTTACGAAATCCGTGGAAATATTTTTAAATTTCTTGAAAACCATTGAAATCCCTTAAAATTAGCGGAAATGTTTTAAAATGTGTAGAATACTTTTGAAATCCCATAAAATCATTTTAAAAGCCTTAAAATCCGGGAAAGTCCCCTTGAAATCCGTAGAAATCTTTTTGAATCTCTTCAAATTCCCTGATATTTTTGGAAATCTTTGAAATAATTTGAAAAATCGTGGAATTTGTATGAAATCTGACGAAAGCGCTTAAAATCCCTGGTTCTTCTCTAGGAATCCCTTAAAATTCGTTAAAATCCGTTGATGTATTTGAAATATTTTAAGTCTTTTGGAATCCTGTAAAATCCCTTGAAATAATTTGAAATCCTACGATAAATAAATCATTCGTTTATAGTTTCTCTATTTTTTGCGTCAATTCTTTTAATATTTTAACATTATTTATTTCGATACTGATTTTCTTATAATAAATTGTCTAGAATCGCGAAAATGTTATAAGAAATTCATTATAGGAAAATCATTATAGGCCTATACTGCATTTCCTATAATTTTTTTCCTGAGAGAAATGTGTTGAATTCTACTTACCAATGATGATATGATCGAAGAAAATTCTCTCGCGTGAAATCTAAAAGATATTCTTTTATTTTCAGACTTTGACCAACCGACACCTCTTGTCTTCGACCAAGATATGTTAAATACGACCATCAGTTCTCGAACGACTAATTCACCTCCTCTCTGTTCCGATTCCTTTTTTGATGACAATATTCAGAACAGGATAAGCCCTGAACATGAGGAATCTAGCTTGAATTTACCGAACAGTACAAATGGAAATTGTTCACAAGAAGATCTTGGATACTTTTCCTTATCTGCAAATAATGCGAATGATCAAGTTCCATCTACGATAAACGAATTGTCGACCATAAACGAATCCTCTCAAAATAACGAAACCTCTCAAAATAACGAAACCTCTCAAAATAATGAAACCTCTCAAAATAATGAAGCGTCTCAAAATAATGAAGCCATTCAAAGTAACGAAGCCCTTCAAAATAACGAATCATCTCAAAATAACGAATCATCCCTAAATAATGAATCATCTCAAAATACCGAATTAATTCAAAATAATGAGTCCTCTTTAAATAACGACTCATCAAAAAGTGATTCTCTCAATTCTGAGAGCACTCATGAAATCAACGGAACGCTAAATTCAAGTGATGGCTTTTCTGGGACTGTTCAAGAGAATTCTGATGATTCTCTGCGGAATGCGGAATCGAATTTGGGTTTAGATTCCAGAGAAGAAATCGACGATGATCCTGATCATTTCGATGATGGTTTGGATGACCATGAGGAAGAAATGACAGATAATGAGGATTTTCGAGGATTCGAGGTTTCAGAAATGGGTAATAATAATGCAAGTCAATCGGAAGTTGCTGGTCAACCAGAGGTTAACGGCCATTCCAACCCTGAAAATCAAGATGAAGAGGAAGAAGCTCCCGGAAATTGTAAGGAGACTGATTCAGGCTACAGATCTGGAGAGTCGGAAGATTACGAAATTCCTAAGAGGAGGTATATTATTTTTTACATAACTTTAAAATTAAGTTTTCTCCAGGGTGTCTAAGCTATCTGGAAAAACTGGAATTGTCAGGGAATTTTCATTAACCTGGAAATGTCAGGGCATTTTTTTTTAAGTCGGAATTTTTTCGAGAACGTGCTTTATTTTTGTTTTAAATTGCAATTCGTTCTTTTAAATTAATTTTTTTAATTAAAAATTTAAATATTTTATTTTTGGTTGAAAGTTGATGTATTTTATTGAAAATTCAACAATTTGTTTAAAAAATTTTGTTCAGAATTAATCTTTTTTGCAATGAAAATTTAATTACTTGGTTTAAAGTTTAAACTCTTTTCTTAAAAATTAATTTTTTTGTTTAAAGATTCATTATTCTAATTGAAAATTTATCTCTTTGGTTGAAAAATGAGCTACTTTGTTGAAAATTCGTTTTTTCTTTGCCTAACCATTTTTTTGTTTTTAAACGAAAATGTAACTATTCTAATTAAATATTACATTATCATTTTTTCAACTATAAATTTAACTTTCTATTTTTTGTTGAAAAATTCTCTTTTTTGATTGAAAATTCGTCGTTTGTGGTAGAAATTAATCATGGTTAAAAATTAATCTATTTGGTTGAAAATTCAATTATTCTAGTTAAAGATTCATCATTTTAGTTGAAAATTCATCTTCTTGGTTTAAAATGCAACTATTCCAGTTGAAAATTCATCACTTTGTTTGAAAATGGAACTATTTTTTCGAAAATTACATAGTTTTTTTGTTTTGGTTAAAAATGATTTTCTTTTTGAAATTGAAAATATAACTTGGTTTTGAATTTTTTGAATTATTTTTTTTTAACTGACAATGTAACTACTATTCCAATTGAATATTCCATCATTTTAGTTGGAAATTTATCTCTTTCGTTGACCATTAATTTTTTTAACTAAAAATTTAAATTTCTATTTTTCGTTGAAAAATTCACTTTTTAGTTGAAAATTCGTCTTTTGTGGTAGAAGTTAATCTCCTTGGCTGAAAATTCATTTTTTTGGTTGAAAATTAATTTTTTTAAAAACTAAAAATGCAATAATTCCAGTTGAATATTACATAATTTTAGTTAAAAATTCATCTTTTTGGTTGAAAATTAGTTTTTTAAACCAAAGTTTTAACTATTAAATTTTTGGTTGAAA
>CAKNYM010045633.1:39320-52971 GCA_932195095.1 Andricus curvator | reverse complement strand
TCAACAAAATACAGAAATTTTCTACGAAGTAGTTGAATTTTCAATCAAATAGTTAAATTTTCAGATAAAAAAATTAAATTTCCACACAGAAAATCTTTAACCAAATAATGAATTTTTAACAAAATAGTTCAACTTGCAACCAAGTATAGTAGATTTTTCAAGCAAAAAGATTAATTTTTTCCTAAAAGAGACGAATTTTCAACAAAATACATAGATTTTCAGCCAAATAGTTGAATTTTGAACTAAAAAAAATCAGTTTTCAACCGAAAATTGAACAGTGAAATTTTCAGTTAAAAATATTAATATTCAACAACAAAAAAATGATAATTATCAACAAAATAGTTAATTTTTCAATCAAAGAGATAAATTTCCACAGAAATTATTAATCTTCAACTAAAAATGAATTTTGAACAATATAGTTCATCTTTCAACCAAGTATAGTTGAATTTTCAACCAATAAGATGAAATTCAACCAAGAAGATTAATTGCTTCCTAAAAAGACGAATTTTAAACCAAAAAAAAATTGGAAAGATTAATTTCGAAAAAAAAAAATAATTTTCTACGAAAGAAGACGACTTTTCAAGAAAAGACATGAATTTTGAACTAAAAAGTTAAATTTTCAACTACAAAAGATCAATTTTGAACCAAAAAGTAAATAGTGAAATTTTCAGTTAAGAAGATTAATATTCAATAAAAAAATGAAGAATTTACAACAAAATAGTGAATTTTTCAATCAAAGAAATGAATTTTCAACTGAAATTATGAATCTTCAACCAAAAAATGAATTTAAAAAAAAACTAGTACAACTGTCAACCAAGTATAGTTGAATTTCCAATCAGGATGATAAATTATCAACCAAGAAGATTAATTTTTTACTGAAAAAGATAAATTTTCAACAAAATACATAAATCTTCAAAGAAATAGTCGAATTTTCAACTAAAAAATATCAGTTTTCAACCAAAAGGGGAATAGTTACATTTTCAGATAAAAAAATTAATTTTCCATAAAAAACAAAATTCAGCCAAGCTTTTGGAATTTTCAACTAAAATGATTAATCTTTAACTCTAATAGCTGCATTTTTAACCAAGGTGATTTTGTTTACTAAAAAAGACGAATTTTGAACGAAAAATATGAATTTTCCACAAAATAGTTACTTTTTCCATCAATTTTCAACCAAACGTTTAAATATAATTGTAATAATTAAAAGTAATTTCAAATAGAATTATTGTTAATTCAAGTGAAATTCTACAAAAATATAATTAAATTCTAGCAATTTAATCTGAATTTTAATTCATATAAATAGAAATCCTGCAATTAAAATAGATTTCTACTAATTAAAACCAATTTCAAATAGAATTCTTGTTAATTCAAGTAGAATTCTAATAAAATCTAATTAAATTATAGAAATTTAAATTGAATTTTAGGTAACTTTAATTGAATTACAGTAATCCAAATCGAATTACTGCAATTCAAACGGAATTCTAGTGAATTCATTATGGATTCTAGTTCATACAAATAGAAATCAAGCAATTCAAATAGAATCATAACTTTAAAAAACAATCTAAATAGAATTCTGTTGGAATTCTAATAAAATCTAATTAAATTCTAGCAATTTAAACAGAATTATAGTTCTTTTAAATTTAATTCTGGTACTTTAAATTCAATTATTGCAATTCAAATGGAATTCTAGTGAATGCATAATGAATTCTAATTCATATAAATAGAAATCCTACAATTCAAATAAAATTCTTGTTATTTCAAGTGGACTTCTAATAAAATCTAAATAAATTCTAGCAATTTAACCTGAATTTTAGTTAAATTTAATTTAATTCTAGCAATTCAAATTAAATTATTTCAATTCAAACAGAATCCTAACTTTTAAGAACAATTCAAATAGAATTCTTGTTAATTCAAACGGAATTCTAAAAAAATCTAATTGAATTCTAGGAATTTAATCTAGATTCTAATTCATATAAATAGATATCTAGCAATTTAAATATAATTCAAATAATTAAAACCAATTGCAAATAGAATTTTTGTTAATTCAAGCAGAATTTTAATAAAATCTAATTAAATTATAGCAATTCAAATTTAATTCTGGTTCATAAAAATAGAAAACTAGCATTTTTAATAGGACCCTAAAAACTAAAAACAATTCAAATAGAATTCTTGGTAATTCAATTGGAATTCTCATAAAATCTAATTAAATTCTAGCAATTTAATTTGAATTCTAATAAAATATAATTAATTTATAGTAATTTAAACTGAATTTTAGTTAAATTTAATTTAATTCTAACAATTCAAATAGAATTCTTGTTAATTCAAGTGGAGTTATAATAAAATTTAATTACATTCTAGCAATTTAATCTGAATTTAAATAATTAAAACCAATTGTAAATAGATTTTTTGTAAATTCAAGCAGAATTCTAATAAAATATAATTAAATTATAGCAATTTAAATTGAATTCTAGTTCATAAAAATAAATTTATTATTTCAAACAGAATCCTAATAATTAAAAGCAATTCAAATAGAATTCTTGTTGAGTCAAGTGGAATTCTAATAAAATCTAGTGAAATTCTAGCAATGTAAACTAAATTTTAATTTAATTTAATTGAATTATTGCAATTTGAACAGAAATCTAGTAAATTCATAATGCATTCTAGTTCATAAAAATAGAAATCCAGAAAATTAAATAAAATTCTATCGAGTAAAAGCAATTCAAATAGAATTCTTCTTAATTCAATAGGAATTCCAATCAAATATAATTAAATTCTAGCAATTCAAACTGAAATTCTAGTTAATTCAAAATTAATTCTAGTCCATACAAATATAATCCTAATCCTAAATAGAATTTTAACAAAATCTAATCAAATTCTAGCAATTTAAATGAAATTCTGGTCGAAAAAATCGAAAATATCGTCTAATATGAGGTTTAAGACGGAAAATAATGAAAAAACTGACCTGAAAATCTGTCGTGAATGCTTCTGGAATGAAATTGTGTCTCTGCATGACTTGATAAAGCATCTCGTGAGTTTCCACTGCCGGTTTAATATCGCCCTTGAGCACCTGAAGCCCTGGCCAAAAAGCCAAAAGAGCATCCATGAAATTTTTCGCATTGGTGTTCGGTCTATGCATGTGAACGTCGAGCAACATTGGTCCTTGACTAACATATTTCATCACAGCTTCATAATGCCTATTGAAACGCCCCAAATATTTCTCATCACCTGCAACATTTTTACGAAAGACTTACTACTTTTTCTGATGAAGCTTATTTTTCGAAAGTACAGACTTCAGAGACCAAAATCCTCTAAATAGGGGGGAAATAGGGTGATTTATTATGAAACTATAGAAATAATAGGGGAATAAAATTAATTCTTTTAAATAAAATTATTTCAGGTAACATATTGAATTCAATATGAAACGAATTTTCGAGAAAATAGTTCATTTTTCAACTAAAGAGTTGAATTTTCAACTGGAATCATGAATCTTGAAGCACAAAATAAAATTTTGACAAAGTAGTTCAACTTTCGATCAATTGTATTTTAATTTTTAACAAAAAAGATGAATTTTCAACCAAGAAGATTTTTTTCACTAAAAAGATTAATTTTCAACAGGAATAATGAATCTTCAAACAATAAATAATTTTTAACAATGTAGTTCAACTTCTATTCAAGTATAGCTGAATTTCCAGTTAAAAAGATGAATTATCAACCAAGAAGATTAATTTTTTACTAAAAAAGACGAATTTTCAACAAAAGTAGAAATTTTCCACAAAATGTTTAATTTTTCCAACATGGAGAAGAATTTTCAATAAAGAAGACTATTTGTTTACTAAAAAGGACGAATTTTCAACAAAAAATATTAATTTTCTACAAAATGTTCATTCTTTCCACCAAATAGATGAGTTTCCAACCCAGAAGATTAATTGTTTACTAAAAAAGATGAATTTTCAACAATAAATATGAATTGTCCACAAAATGGTTAATTTTTCCACCAAAGAGATGTTCTTTCAACTAAACTGATGAATATTTAAACAACAAATGAATTTTTTAAAAACTAGTTCAACTTTCAACCAAGTATAATTGAATTTTCAACCAAAAAGATGAATTTTCAACAAAAAGAAGAATTTTCAAACAAAAAGATAAATTTTCAATTGAAATTATGAACCTTTACCAAAAAATGAATTTTTAACAAAATAATTCAACTCTTAAACAAGTATGATTCAATTTTTAACCAAGAAGATTAATTGTTTCCAAAAAAGACGAATCTTCAAAAAAAAAAAAAAAATGAATGTTCCACAAAATAGTTCATTTTTTCACAAAAAAGAAGAATTTTCAACCAAGAAGATTAACTGTTTACTAAAAATGACGAATTTTCAACAAAGAATATGAATTTTCCACAAAATGTTAAATTTTTTCACCAAAGAGAAGAATTTTCAACAAAGAAGATTAATTTTTTACTAAAAAAGACGAATTTTCAATAAAAAATATGAATTTTCCACAAAATGGTTATTTTTCCACTAAAGAGAAGAATTTTCAACAAAGAAGATTAATTTTTTACTAAAAAGGACGAATTTTAAACCAAAAATATTAATTTTCCGCAAAATGTTCCATCTTTCCACCAAATAGACGAATTTTCCAACCCAGAAGATTAATTGTTTACTAAAAAAGAAGAATTTTCAAACAAAAAGATAAATTTTCAATTAAATTATGAACCTTTACCAAAAAATGAATTTTGAACAAAATAATTCAACTCTTAAACAAGTATTGTTCAATTTTTAACCAAGAAGATTAATTGTTTCCAAAAAAGACGAATCTTCAACAAAAAATACGAATTTCCCACAAAGTAGTTAATTTTTCCACCAACGAGAAGAATTATCAACCAAGAAGATTAATTGTTTACTAAAAAAGACGAATTTTCAACAAAATTATGAATTTTCCACAAAATGTTTAATTTTTCCACCAAAGAGAAGAATTTTCAACAAAGAAGATTAATTGTTTACTAAAAAAGACGAATTTTCCACAAAATGGTTATTTTTTCCACCAAAGAGATGAATTTTCAACTGAACTGATGAATCTTTAACCAAAAAATTAATTTTAAAAAACTAGCTCAACTTTCAACCAATTATAGCATAATTGTCAACCAGATAGTTGAATTATCAACTAAAAAAGTTCAATTTTCTACTAAAAAGATCAATTTTTAAGCAAAAACGAAATAGTGAAATTTTCAGTTAAAAATATTAATATTCAACAAAAAAAAGAAAACTTTTTAACTAAAAAAGTTCAATTTTCAACTAAAAAAGATCAATTTTAAACCAAAAATTGATCAGTGAAATTTTCAGTTGAAAAGATATTAATCTTTTCAAAAAAAAAAAAATAATTTTCAACCAAAATGATGAATTTTGAACCAAGATTTTCTTTTGCTAAAAAAGACAAAGTTTCAACCAAGAAGATTAATTGTTTATAGAAAAAGATGAATTTTCAACAAAATACATGAATTTTCAACCAAATAGTTGAATTTTCAACTGAAAAATGTGAATTTTCAATTAAAAGTGGGATAGTTAAATTTTTACTTGAAAATATTAGTTTTGAACAACAAAAAAAAACGAATTTTCAACAAAATTGTTAAATTTTTAAGCAAATAGTTAATTTTTCCACCAAAGGGATGAATTTTCACCTAATATGATAAATCTTTAGAAAAAAATGAATTTTTTATAAAGTAGTACATCTTTCAACTAAGTATAGCTGAATTTTTCACCAAAAAGATTAATTTTCTATTAAAAAAGACGAATTAAAAAAAAAATTAATTTCAACCACGTACTTGAATTTTTAAATAAAAAAGATCAATTTTCAATCAAATAGTTGAATTTTGAACTAAAAAAGATCAGTTTTCAACCAAAAATGGAATAGTTAAATTTTCAGTTAAAAAAAAATGTTTACAAAAATAAAAAACAAATCTTCAATTAAACTGTTGGAATTTTTATCTACAATCATGAATCTTTAACTGTAATAATGGAATTTTAAATAAAAAAAGATGAATTTTCGACAAAAGAGTTTAACTTCCAACAAAGTAGTTTTACTTCCAACTAAAAAGATGAATTTTCAGGCAAGAAGATTAATTTTGGAAAAAGATATTAATTTACTACCAAAAACGATACGATTTTTCAACAAAATGCATGAATTTTTAACTAAAAAAGATTAATTTTCAACCAAAAGTGGAATAGTTTAATTTTCAGTTAAAAATATTGATTTTCAACAAACAAAAAATAAACTTTTCAACAAAATAATTAAATATTCAAACAAAGAAATGAATTTTCAAATTAAGTTATAAATTTTCAACCAAAAACCGAATTTTTAACAAAGAAGTTCAACTTTCAGCGAAGTATAGTTACATTTTCAGCCAAAATGTTTAATTTTTTCTAAAAAGACGAATTGTAAAAAAAAATATTTTAAAGCCAAAAAGTTAAATTTTCAACTAAAAAAGATGAATTTTCAACCAAAAGTGGAATACTTTAATATCTAGTTAAAAAGATTAATTTTGAACAAAAAAAATGAATTTTCCACAAAATAGTTAATTTTTCCATCAAAGATATGAATCAATGAGTTTTTAATAAAGTAGTTCATCTTTCAACCAAGTATAGTTGAATTTTCAACTAAAAAAGTACAATTTTAACTAAAAAATATCAATTTTAAACCAAAAATGGTATAGTGAAATTTTCAGTTGAAATGATTAATATTCAACCAAAAGAAATAAAATTTTTCAATCAAAGCCATGAATTTTTTAACTAAAAAGATGAATCTTCAACCAAAAAGATTAATTTTCTACCAAAGGAGATGGCTTTTCAAGAAAATACATGAATTTTTAACCAAATAGTTGAATTTTAACTAAAAAACTTCAATTTGCAACTAAAAAAGATCGATTTTCAATCAAAAGTGGAATAGTTTAATTTTCAGATAAAAAGATTCATTTTGAACAAACAAAAATTCTCTACGAAAAATATAATGGTTGATATTGACAAAAATTTTTTTTTCTTTTAAATCAAAAACAGTTGAATTATTAACCAAAAAAGACGAATTTTCTACAAGAGATGAATTTTGAACAAGAGTTAATTTTTAAACTACACGTCAAATTTGGTAGAAAACAGTTGAATTTGAAAAGATAAATTTGCGAAAAAAAAGTTATTTTTCAACCAAGAGAGATGAATTTTCAACCGAATAGTTTAATTATAAAAAAAATTATTTTCAATCAAATCGTTGCGTTTACAACCAAGTAGTTCAGCTTTCACACGAAAGAGACGAATTTTAAACAAAGAAAGATGAATTTCCAGCAAAACATTACTTCTGTACCAAAAAATATGAATTTTTAACGGAAAAGGACGAACTTTCTATTCAAAAGGACGAATATACAAGAAAATAGTTGAATTTTCGACCAAAAAAGTGACTTTTCAACAACAAAAAATGACTTTTTTACCTAAAAAGATTAATCTTGAACACAAAAAGATCTATTTTCTATTAAAAGGACGAATGTACAACAAAATAATTGCATTTTTGACAAAAAAAGATGACTTTTTAAGAAAATAGTTGAATTTTCAACCAAATAATTAAATTTTCACCCAAAAGAGATTAATTCTGGACCAAAAATATAAGAGTAGACTTTTCAATTGAAAGAATTAACTTTCAACCATAAAAGATGAATTTTCAATGAAACAAGATGACTTTTCTACCGAAAGATGAATTATAAAATTTAAAAGGACGAATTTTCTATCCAAAAAGACAAATTTTCAACAAAACAGTTGAATTTTCGATCAAGAAAGATGACTTTTAAACCAAATAGTCCAATTTCGAACAAAATAATTGAATTTTCAACGAAATAGTAGAATTTTTAACCAAAAGAGATAAATTGTGAAACAGAAATATAAAACAAGACTATTCAACAAAAAAATTAACTTTCCACAAAAAATAGTTGGATTTTCTTATTGGGTTCTATTTATCCAGTTCGCATTTAAGTGGAAAAACGATAAAAAGAGGAAGTTTCTTGAAAACAGGAGGAAAAAAAGAGGAATTTTTTAAAAAAGGGAAAAAGGGGAATAATGGAAAGAGTGAATTAAAATTAAATCAATGAAATTATTAAAATTAAATTAATTAAATTACAATTAATTAATTAAAAAGAGGAATTCTTTAAAAAAGGGGAAAAGGGGAATGGGGCAAAGAGTGAATTAAAATGGAAAAACATTACCTAATAATATATAGGCCTTTAAACAATATTCGTAGTAGGAATCAATTCCGGCCCCAACTCCGGAATCTCGGCGCACCCAGTCTCCGGAATGAACATTCAGAACCGAACCCATCAAATCGGTTCCTCGATGTCGCAATCGCCACAAAACGTCCATTGCTTTCTGTGCTTTTTCCTAGAATCGATTTTAAATTAGAATTATTTCCAAAAACATTCGATTTTTTTTTTAACCCTCTCGAAGTGCCTAAATTTAAAAAAAAAACTTGTTTTTTTAGTCGGCCCCTCGTTTTTATTACACATACGCGGCAACTTCTCTGGTTTAGTATATTACTTAGAATTATTTTTAATTCAGATTGAATTCCGTTGAATTCTCTAGAGTTCTTTGAATATTCTGAATTACCCGAATTTCTGAAAAAAATTGTAGTTCTTAGAATTCTCTGAAATCCTTGAATATTCTGAATTCCACGAATTCACTGAAATTCTTGACTTCCTTGAATAGTCTGAATTGCTCGAATTTTCTGAATTTCCTAAATGCTCTGAAATCCTGAAAATTCTCTAAAATTCTTGCAATTTCTGAGTTCCTGAAATTCCTTGAATTCCCTAGATGTTATTAAATCTTTGACAATCATTTAGAAAATCTTTGAATTCCTGAAATCCTTGATTTTTCTGCATTTCTAGAATTCCTTGAATATTCTGAATTCCTGAAATTCCTTGAGTATCCTGAATTCCTTGATTTCTCTGAATTCCTCGAATATTCTGAAATTCCTTGATTATCAAGAATTCAGTGAATTTTCTGAATTCCTGGATATCTTGATTTCTCTGGAATACTCGATTTCTTTGAATTCCTTAAATATTATGAGTTCCTTGAATATTCTGAATTCCTGAAATTCTCTAAAATCCCTTATTCCTGGAATATTCTGAATTTCTGAAATTCCTTGAATATCCTGAATTCCTGGAATATTCTGAAATCCTAAAATTCCTTGATTATCAAGAATACCTTGAATATTCTGAATTCCTGGATATCTTCATTCCTCTGAAATCCTCGATTTCTCTGAATTCCTGAAATATTCTGAATTCCTTGAATATTCCGAATTCCTGAAATTCCCTTATTCCTTGAATATTCTGAATTTCTGAAATTCCTTGAATATCCTAAATTCCTGGAATATTCTGAAATCCTGAAATTCCTTGATTATCAAGAATTCCTTCAATATTCTGAATTCCTGGAATTCTCTGGATTCCCTTATTCCTTGAATCTTCTGAATTTCTGAAATTCCTTGAGTATCCTGAATTCCTGGAATATTCTGAAATCCTGAAATTCCTTGATTATTAAGAATTCATTGAATTCTCTAAATTCCTGGATATCTTCATTCCTCTGAAATCCTCGATTTTTCTGAATTCCTTAAATATCCTGAATTCCTTAAATATCCTGAATTCCTTAAATATCCTGAATTCCTTAAATTCTCTGAATTCCTTGAATTTTCTGAAGGCCTCAAATCCTTGATTTTTTTCTGAATTTACAGAATTCTCCAAATTCCTTTAATATTCTGAATTCTTGAAATTCCTTGAATATCCTGAATTCCTTGATTATGAAGAATTCACTGAATTCCTGGATATCTTGATTTCTTTTAATTCCTTAAATATTCTGAATTCCTGAAATTCTCTGAATTCCCTTATTCCTTGAATTAATTGAATATCCTAAATTCCTTAAATATCCTGAATTCCTCGAATTTTCTGAAATCCTGAAATTCCTTGATTATCAAGAATTCATTCAATTATCTGAATGATTGGATTCCTTGATTTCTCTGAATTCCTCAAATATTCTGAATTCCCTGAATTCCTTGAATAATCTAAATTCCTGAAATCCTAAAATTTTCTAAATTCCCTGAATTCCTTAAATAGTTTCAATTCATGAAATTCCTTGAATATCCTGAATTCCTTTAATTCTCTGACGGCCTCAAATCCTTGATTTTTTTCTGAATTTACAGAATTCTCTAAATTCCTTGAATATTCTGAATTCCTGGAATTTCCTGAATTCCTCGGATATTCTGAAATCCTGAAATTCCTTCATTATGAAGAATTCAGTGAATTCTCTGAATTCCTGGATTCCTTGATTTCCCTGAATTCCTCAAATATTCTGAATTCTCTGAATTCCTTGAATAATCTAAATTCCTGAAATTCCTTGAATATTCTGAATTCCTGGAATTCCTTGAATTTCCTAAATTTCTCGAATATTCTGAAATTCCTTGATTATGAAGAATTCAGTGAATTCTCTGAATTCCTGGATATCTTGATTCCTCAGAATTCCTGAAATATTCTGAATTCCTTAAATTCTCTGAAGGCCTCAAATCCTTGATTTTTTTCTGAATTTACAGAATTCTCTAAATTCCTTGAATATTCTGAATTCCTTGAATATCTTGAATTCCTCGAATATTCTGAAATCCCTTAATGATCAAGAATTCATTCAATTATCTGAATTCTTGGATTCCTTGATTTCTCTGAATTCCTAAAATATTCTGAATTCTCTGAATTCCTGAAATTCCTCGAATATTCTGAATTCCTTAAATAGTTTGAATTTATGAAATTCCTTGAATATCCTGAATTCCTTGATTTCTCTGAATTCCGCGAATATTCAGAAATTCTGACATTCCTTGATTATCAAGGATTCAATGATTTTTGCAATTCTTTGATTTCTCTAAAATTGTATATTTCTCTGAATTTTCTGAATTCCTTAAATATTCTGAATTCCCTAAATTCCTTAAATATTTTGAATTTCTGAAATTCCTCGAATATTCTGAATTCCTGAACTTCTTCGAAGTCCTTGGTTTCTCTGAATTTTTAAATTCCCTGAATTCCTTGAATTCTCTGAATTCTTCGAATTCTTCAAATTCTTTGAATTCTTCAAATTCTTTGAATGCTTCAAATTCTCTGAATTCTTCGAATTCTCTGCATTTTTCGAATTCCCTCAATTTCCTGAATTCCTTACATATTTTCTGAAATCCTTGATTTTTCTTAATTTCCTTAATTCTTTGAATATTCTGAATCCCATGAATTCTATAAATTTAATGAATTCCTTAAAATCTCTTAAATTCCCTGAATTCCCAACAATCTTTTAATATTCGGAATTCCCTGAATTCCTGGACTTTTATGAAATTCTTAATTTCTCTGAATTTCCTGAAATCCTGGAATATTCGAAATTTCCTTAATTCTTTTAATATTCGGAATTCCTGGAATTATATGAATTCCCTGAATTTTTTGAAGTCCATAAATGCTTGGAAATACGTGAAATACTCTGAAATCCTTTAAATTCTCTGAATTTCTCGAATATTCGGAATTTCCTGAATTCATTGATTATTCTGAATTCCTGAAATTCTTTGAAATTTCTGAATTCCTGAAATTCTCTGAAATCCCTCAAATCTATGAATTCCGTGAAAATCCTGAATTCCGTGAATTCTTCTAATTTCCTGAAATCCTCAATTTCTTTGAATTTCTTGAATTCTTGGAATATTCTGAATTCCTTGAATATCTTGAATTCCTTGAATATTCGAAATCCCCTGAATTTCTGAAATCTTCTAAATTTGTTTTAATTCCTGGAATATTCTGAATTTCCTAAATTCCCTTAATTTCTTAAATATTCTGAATTCACTGAATTCAGAAAATTTCCTAAATTAAATATTAGATATTAATTATTTTTTGTTTACTGGTCTTATATCAATTTTTTTTAAATATTGATTTTATTCTTACGTTCTGAAAAAATAATTTATTCAGCTCCGCTCGGATTGTAATTTATTCACAAATGAAGAATAAAATTAATATTTAAAAAATATATTGATACAAGACTAGTAAACAAAAAAGAATTAACAGGAAATATTTATTTATAAATATCTTCTCTGAAATCCTTCAATTCTTCTAAATTCTTTTCATTCGCGGAATTCAGACGAATTCAAGGAATTCAGATTCGGAGGAATTCACGAGATTTCAAGGAAGTTAAAAGAAATAATTCAAAAGGATTCGAAAGAGTTAAAAATAATTCTAAGCAATTCAAAAAAATAAAAAAGAATTCACAGAATTTAAAGAACTCAAAAGAATTCAAAGAAATTAAATGAGAATTCAAAGTAATTTAAGTAAATCCAAAGAAATTCAAAAGAATGAAAAAGAATACACAGAATTTAAAGAAATCAAAAGAATTCAAAGAAATTTGACATAAACTTGAAGTAATTTAAATGAATTGAAAGGAATTAAAGTGTATTTGCCGCGAATAATATGTAATAAAAAGGAGAGTGAAATTAAAAAAGCAGAGTGGTTACAAAAAATAAAATTAATAAATAATAATAATAATAATAAATAAAATTAATCTTATAATCTTACCTCGAAAATTAACTCTCCTGTCAGTCTTGAAAGAGCAGCCATTTCTAGAATCATGCTGCCAGCACAGGCTGTGCAAGTTTCTCGAGTGACTTCTAAAGGTACTCCTTTCATTCCATGCCTCAAATTAATCTAAACAAAAATTTATTTACATTTCAAAAACGCATCTTTCTCAACTGCCAGGACTTGGACTCACTTCAGAGATAAACAAAAATAAGAGGAAAAATCAAACTTTTGGGACTATTTTTAGATATTTTTTTCAAAATAGTGGCATTAGCGAATTTTTTTTTAATAGTAATGGTATTTTTTGGGTGGCATTAATGGCATTTTTGAAAAAATAATGGTATTTTTTTTTAAATAGCGGCCATGTTTTTTAAATAGTGGCATTTTACTTAAATGGCTTTAGTAGCATTTTTTCAAAATAGTGGCATTTTTCAAAATAAAGGCATTTTTCAAAAAGAGTGACAAAAGTGACTTTTTTCTAAACAATGGAATTTTTTTAAATAGTGGGATTAATGGTATTTTTTTTAAATATAGGCATTAGTGGCTTATTTTTCAAAATAGTCACATTAGGGACATTTTTACAAAATAGTGGCATTGGTGGAATTTTTTCTAAATAGTGACTTAAGTGACAATCTTTACAAATAGTAGGAATAATGACATTTTTTTAAATAATGTAATGTTTTCAAAACAGTGGCATTAGTGGCATTTTTTCAAAAAAGTGACATTAGTGGCAATTTTTTCAAAATAGTGGGATTGACGTTTTTTTTTAAATATTGGCACTAGCGGCATTTTTTCAAAATAGGGACATTAGTGAAATTAAAAAGAAAATAGTGGGATTAATGGTATTTTTTTAAATATTGGCATTAGTGGTATTTTTTCAAAATAGTGACATTAGTGACATTTTTTTTAAATAGTGGAATTAATGGTATTTTTTTAAATATTGGAATTTTTTCAAAACAGTGGCATTAGTAACATTTTTTCAAAAAAGTGGCATTAGTGAAATTTTTTCAAAATAGTGGGATTAATGGTATTTTTTTAGTGGCATTAATGGCA
>CAKNYM010045633.1:21291-34163 GCA_932195095.1 Andricus curvator | reverse complement strand
GTTGGATTTTCAACTAAAAAAGATCAATTTTCAAGCAATTAGTTGAACTTTTAACTAAACAGGATAAATTTTCCAACAAAAATTGAATAATTACATCTTCACGTCAAAAATTAATTTGCAACCAAAAAAGAATAAATTTTCAACAAAATATTAAAATTTTCAACTAAAGAGAAGATCAATTTTCTACCGAAAAAGGCGAATTTTCAATAAAATAGATGAATCTTTGGCCAAAAAGTCGAATTTTCAATTGATAAAAATTAAATTATAATCGAACATAGAATAGTTGAATTTTCAGTTAAGGAAAATAATTTTCAAACCAAAAAAAAAGGAATTTTCGAGCAAAAAGATAAATCTTCAAGCAAGACAATTAATTTTCTACCAAAAAATACATAAATTTTCAACTAAAAAAGATAAATTTACAATCAAAAACGATAAAGTTAAATTTCCAGTTAAAAAAACTTATTTTCAACGAAAAAAAACGAATTTTCAAAAAAATGGTTAAATTTTTCACCTAAGAAGTTAAATTGTTCAAAATTTTTCACCTAATAAGTTGAGTTTTTCAACTAAGGAGATTAATTTTCTACTGAAAAAGACGAATTTTCAACATACATGAATTTTCAACTAAGAAAGGTCAATTTTTTAACAAACAATGAAATAGTTAAATTTCTAGTTAAGTAAGCTAATTTGAAAAATCTTCTTGGTTGAAAATTAATCTGTTTTAATTGATGATTTAATTAATTAATTAAAAACTCGTATTTTTTGGTTGAATTCAAATGTTTTTGATATAAAATAAAAATCTTTTTTGGTCCAGATATCAACTATTTACTTTTTCATTAAGAATTCATTTTTTTGTTGAAAATGGAACTATTTTGTTCGAAATTCATGTATTTTATTGAAAATTCGTCTTTTGTGTCAGGAAATTAATCTTCTTGGTTTAAAATTAATTTCTTTTGGTTGAGAATTTAATTAATTTATTAAAAATTCTTATTTTTTCGATGTATTTCATTTTTTTCATTTAAAATACATTCTTTTTTTTTATCATTCTTTTTAGTTGAAACATCAATTACATTTTTAGTTAAGAATTCATCTTTCTTGGTTGAAAATTCATGCATTTTGTTTGAAAATTCGTCTTTTTTAGATAAATTCAACTGATTTTGTTTTAAAATAAAAATATTTTTAGTTGAAATATCAACTATTACACTTTTCGTTGAGAATTCATCTTGTTTTGGTTGAAAATTGAACTCTTTTTGGTTTAAAATAAAATATTTTTTAGTTGAAATATCAACTATTACATTTTTCGTTACAATTTATCTTTCTTGGTTGAAAATGGAACTGTTTGGTTGAAAATTCATGTATTTTATTGAAAATTCGCCTTTTTTGTCAGAAAATTAATCTGTTTTGGTTGAAAATGGAACTATTTTGTTGAAAATTCATATTTTTTGGATAAATTCAACTGTTTTTTATTTTAAATTAAAATATTTTTTGGTTAAAATATCAAGTATTCCATTTTTCGTTGAGAATTTATCTTTGTTGATTGAAATTGGAACTATTTTTTTTTAAATTCGTTATTTTTGGTTGAAAGTTAATATTTTTGGTTGAAAAATAATCTGTTTTGGTTGAGTATTTAACTATTTTGTTGCAATTTCATCTTTTTTGTTGAATTTAACTGTTTTTGATTTAAAATAAAAATATTTTTAGTTGAAATATCAACTATTAACTTTTTCATTAAGAATTCATCTTTTTTGGCCGAAAATTGATCTATTTTGTTAAAAATTCATGTATTTTATTGAAAACTTGTCCTTTTTGATAAAAAATTATTCTTCTCAGTTGAAAATTAATCTTTTTTGGATAAATTCAACTGTTTTTGATTTTAAATCGAAATATTTTTTTATTAAAATATCAAGTATTATATTTTTCGCTGAGAATTTATCTTTATTGGTTAGAAATGGCATCTATTTTGTAGAAATTTCATCTTTTTTTGTTGAAATCAACTGTTTTTGATTCAAAATTAAAATCTTTTTTGGACGATATATCAACTATTAATTTTTTGAGTGAGAATTCATTTTTTTAAATGGAACTATTTTGTTGAAAATTCATGTATTTCATTGAAAAATCGTCTTTCTGTCAGAAAATTAATCTGTTTTGGTTAAGGATTCAAAATCTTTGTTGAAACATCAAAAATTACATTTTTAGTTTAGAATTCATCTTTCTTGGTTGAAAATGGAACTATTTTGTTGAAAATTCGTCTTTTTTATCAAAAAATTGATCTTCTTGGTTGAAAATTAATCTGTTTTAATTGATGATTTAATTAATTAATTAAAAATTTGTCTTTTTTTGGTTGAATTAAATTTTTTTTTATATAAAATTAAAATCTTTTTTGGTCCAGATATCAACTATTTACTTTTTCGTTGAGAATTCATCTTCCTTGATTGAAAATGAAACTATTTTGTTGAAATTTTGTTGAATTTTCAATGAATTGGTTGGATTTTCAACTAAAAAAGATCAATTTTCAAGCAATTAGTTGAACTTTTAACTAAACAGGATACATTTTCCAACAAAAATTGAATTTTCAACAAAATATTTAAATTTTCAACTAAAGAGAAGATCAATTTTCTACCGAAAAAGACGAATTTTCAACAAAATACATGAATCTTCGGCCAAAAACTCGAATTTTCAATTAATAAAAATTAAATTATAATCAAAAATAGAATAGTTGAATTTTCAGTTGAAGAAAATAATTTTCAAACAAAAAAAAAAAAGGAATTTTCGACCAAAAAGATAAATCTTCAAGCAAGAAAATTAATTTTATACCAAAAAATACATAAATTTTCAACTAGAAAATATAAATTTACAATCAAAAACGAAATAGTTAAATTTTCAGTTAAAAAAACTTATGTTCAACGAAAAAAAAACGAATTTTCAAAACAATGGTTAAATTTTTCACCTAAAAAGTTAAATTTTTCAAAAATTTTCACTTAATAAGTTGAGTTTTTCAACTGAGGAGATTAATTTTCTACTGAAAAAGACGAATTTTCAACTAAAAAAGGTCAATTTTTTAACAAAAAATGAAATAGTTAAATTTCTAGTTAAGTAAGCTAATTTAAAAAATCTTCTTGGTTGAAAATTAATCTGTTTTAATTAATTAATTAAAAATTCGTCTTTTTTGGTTGAATTCAAATGTTTTTGAAATAAAATTAAAATCTTTTTTGGTCCAGATAACAACTATTTACTTTTTCGTTGAGAATTCATCTTCCTTGATTGAAAATGAAAATATTTTGTTGAAATTTCATGTATTTTATTGAAAATTCGTCTTTTGTGTCAGAAAATTAATCTTCTTGGTTCAAAATTAATTTCTTTTGGCTGAGAATTCAATTAATTTATTGAAAATTCGTATTTTTTCGATGTATTTAATTTTTTTCATTTAAAATGCAATCTTTGTTTAGTTGAAACATCAAGAATTACATTTTTAGTTTAGAATTCATCTTTCTTGGTTTAAAATTCGTATTTTTTGGATAAATTTAACTGTTTTTGATTTAAAATAAAAATATGTTTAGTTGACATATCAACTATTACACTTTTCGTTGAGTATTCATCTTGATTGGTTAAAAATTGAACTCTTTTTGGTTTAATATAGAATATTTTTTAGTTGAAATATCAACTATTACATTCTTTGTTGAGAATTCATCTTGTTTGGTTGAAAATTGAACTCTTTTGTTGAAAATTCATGTATTTTATTGAAAATTCGCCTTTTTTGTTAGAAAATTAATCTCTTTTGGTTGAGGATTGTACTATTTTGTTCAAAAATTTATCTTTTTTGGACGAACGCAACTGTTTTTGATTTAAAATAAAAATATTTTTGATTGAAATATCAACTATTACACTTTTCGTTCAGAATTTATATTATTTAGTTGAAAATTGAACTCTTTTTGATTAAAAATTAAAATCTTTTTTGGTCAAGATATCAACTATTAATTTTTTAATTGAAAATTCTTTTTTTTTTGTTGGAAATTCAACTATTTGGTTTAAAATTATTCTAGTAAAAAATTTGTCTCTTTTAGTAAAAGTTTAATCTTTTTTTGGTTAAAAATGCAATCTGTTTTGGTTGAAGATCCAACTATTTCGTTAAAAATTCGCCTTTTTGGACGAGTTAAACTGTTTCTTATTTAAAATTAAAATCTTTTTCGGCTGAAAATTTTTGGTTGAAGATTAATTTATTTTTTAATTTTGATTCGACGTATCTGAAATCTTTGAAAATCTTTTTAAATTTTCTCAAGAATCTTAGAAAAATTATACTTATCAAACCTTAGAAAAAAAACAAATAAATAAATATTTAATCGATATTGTTATTAAAAATTCTTTTTCCCGATCCTGAATCAAATTTTCGGCATCAAGAAAAGAATAGTAAATGATGAAAAATTACCCAAGCATTCTGATGTTGGTTTCGAAAAGGGAAACTATAACATCTGTATCAAAAGTTACATCTCTGATGACTAGCTTCACTGCATTTTCAAATTCCTCAAAATCTCCCAGTACAACGAGCGTGTCCAAAGTATCGACGAGGGTCAACGAAAAACTGAGGAAGAGAAAAAAAAATTAGAATAGAAATAAATTTAAATTCTACTTATAAAAATAATTTTTTTTCTTACTTTCCAAGGGTGGAATCAATATCTCCTCTATTTGGTTCAGAACCTCTGTACCTTCCTTTACAACTCAATGGCATCAATTCGTCTGCTGGATAAGCGTTAGCCTGAAATATTATTCATTTTTAATAAACATTTCATTTACATCCTTCTTTTTTTATTTAATTATTATATTATATAATTAATTAATATTATAAAAAATAATATTACTGAAAAGAAATCTAGTTTTTTTCCTTTTAATACCTTTAGCTTTGAAAAGCGAAATATTATTACAACTTTTTCATATCAGTTAAAAAAAAATTTCTTTATGCTTTTTCTATTAAAAATGAATTTTTTTATTGATGCTAATCGAAGCTTTTTTCAGACAACAAAAACAAAAAATTCGAAAAGTTTTATTTTTGATATTCATTTTAGGTTCCCAATTTAAAAATTGAAGAATATTTAAGGAAAATAAATTTAAATTTCAAACGTTTTAGATTCAACAATGAAAAATTAATAGATTTGAAAACAAACATAAAACTCAACCTTTAAAAACTGAATAATTTTAAAAAGGCTTTGGAAATTCAGAAAAAATAAAATAAAAAATTCAAATTTTCCTCCCTTCCAACTCAATAAAAATTTTAAAAATACAAAATGTCTCCATTCTAATTCAGAAATAAATTACAAATAAAAACTGCCTCTTCCAGTTTATAAATAAATTATATACGCAAATTTCCTAATTTCTAATTGAATAAAAATGTTTAAAATAAAAAAACTCTTCCGATTCAGAAAAAAATTAAAATAATAAATTCCCCCTTTTTATCTTAAAAAAATGTGAAAATTAGAGAATTTTTTTCAATTGAACTCAATTAAAACATGAATCAAAAATTTGAACATTTAAAAAAATTCGCACGTTTAATTAAGAAAAAAATTATAAATTAAAATTTCCATTCTTCAACTCAACAAAAATGTTAAAAACAAAGAATCTTTCTTTTTCAGAATTTTTCTCTTTTCAATTCAATAAAAATATTAAATAAAATGGTAAAAATAAAAAAAAGTCCCTTCTCCAATTCTGAAGAAAAAATTCCTCATTTCCAATTGAATGAAAATGTTAAAAATAAAGAATGTCCCTCTTCCAATTCAGACAAAAAAATGAAAATAAAATATTCCACCTTTTTTACTTAATAAAATGTGAAAATTAGAGAATTTTGTATTAATTTTTCTATTAAAATATGCATCAAATGCTAAAAATTAAAAAAATTCCTAGTTCAATTAAGAAAATAAAATTATAAACCAAAATTTTCTTTCTTCCAAAAAATTGAAAAAATCCCCCTTTTCATTTTAAGAAAAATGGGAAAATTACAGAACTTTTCTCCCTTCAACTCGATAGAAATATTAACCAAAATGTTAAAAATAAAAAAAGTCCCTTCTCCAATTCTGAATTCTTTTTTTTAATTTCCTCATTTCAAACTGAATAAAAATCTTAAAAATAAAAAATCTATCCCTTCCGATTCAGAAAAAAATTGAAAACAAAAAATGCCAAATTTTCATCTAAAAAAAATTTTAAATAAGGAATCTGATTCGCTTCAACTCAATCAAAATATTAATCCAAATTCAAAATGTTAAAAATCAGAAAAGTCCCGCTTCCATTTCAGAAAAAAATTAAAAATCGAAATTTCGTCTCTTGGAACCCATTAAAAATTTTAAAAATAAAATTCAGAAATTTTTTAAAATTCTTCCCTTTTATTTTAAAAAAAGTGAAAATTATAAAAAATTTTCCCTTTAAACTCAATCAGAAAAAGATTTAAAAAAAACAAACCTTTTTTCATAAGAAAAATGCGAAATTTATAGAATTTTTCTCCCTTCAACTAAATTAAAATATTAACCAAATTTAAAAAAAGGCCCTTATCCAATTCCGAAAAAAATATTTCTCATTTCTAATTGAGTAAAAATATTAAAAATAAAGAATGTCCCTCTTCCAATTCAGACAAAGAAATTAAAATAAAAAATTCCACCCTTTCTGTCTTAAAAAAATGTGAAAATTCTTTCCCCTCCAACTCAATTAAAATATGAATCAAAAAGTTAAAAATATAAAAAAATTCGCTCGTTCAATTAGAAAAATAAAAATTGTAAACCAAAATTTCCTTTCTTCCAACTCAATAAAAATGTTAAAAACAAAGAATGTCTCTTTTTCCAAATTTTTATCTCTTCAATTCAATAAAAATATTAACTAAAATGTTAAAAATAAAAGAAGTCCTTTCTCCAATTCTGAAAAAAGCTCCTCATTTACAATTGAATAAAAATGTTAAAAATAAAGAATCTCCCTCTTCCAATTCAGACACAAAAAATGAAAATAAAAAATTCCCCCTTTTTTATTTAATAAAATGTTAAAATTAGAGAATTTTGTATTAATTTTTCTATTAAAATATGCATCAAATGCTAAAAATTAAAAAAATTCCTAGTTCAATTAAGAAAATAAATTTATAAACCAAAATTTCCTTTCTTCAACTCAATAAAAATGTTAAAAACAAAGAATGTCTCTTTTTCAGAATTTTTCTCTCTTAAATTCAATAAAAATATTAACTAAAATGTTAAAAATAAAAAAAGTCCTTTCTCCAATTCTGAAAAAAGTTCCTCATTTACAATTGAATGAAAATGTTAAAAATAAAGAATGTCCCTCTTCCAATTGAGACAAAAGAATAAAGAAAAAAAAATCCCCCTTCTTTATTTACTAAAATGTGAAAATTAGAGAATTTTGTATTACATTTTCTATTAAAATACGCATCAAAATGCTTAAAATAAAAAAAAATCCTAGTTCAATCAAGAAAATAAAATTATAAACCAAAATTTCCTTTCTTCCAAAAAATTGAAAAAATCCCCCTTTTTATTTTAAGAAAAATGGGAAAATTACAGAATTTTTCTACCTTCAACTCGATTGAAATATTAACCAAAATGTTAAAAATAAAAAAAGTCCCTTCTCCAATTCTGAATTTTTTTTAATTCCTCCCTATTATATTAAAAAAGTGAAAACTATAAAAAATGTTTCCTTTAAACTCAATCAGAAAAAGATTTAAAAAAAAACCTTATCTTAAGAAAAATACGAAATTGATAGAATTTTTCTCCCTTCAACTCAATTAAAATATTTAACAAATTTAAAAAAAAGAACCTTATCCAATTCAGACAAAAAAATTAAAATAAAAAATGCCACACTTTCTGTCTTAAAAAAAGGTGAAAAATTGAGAATTCTCTCCCCTTCAATTTAATTAAAATATGAATCAAAATGCTAACGTTTTTATAAAAATCCCTCGTTCAATTAAGAAAAAAAATGTATAAACCAAATTTTCCTTTCTTCCAAAAAATTGAAAAAATCCCCTATTTTATTTTAAGAAAAATGGGAAAATTACAGAACTTTCCCCCCTTCAAGTCAATTAAAATATTAAGCAAAATTTAAAAAATAAAAAAAGTCCTTTCTACAATTCTGAAAAAAAAATAAAAAAAAAAATTTACTCATTTCCATTGAATACAAAATTTTTAAAATAAAGAATGCCCCTCTTCCAATTTATAAAAAAAATATGACCCAAAATTTTCCTTCTTCCAACGCAATAAAAAACTTAAAAATAAAAAAATTTCTCTCTTCCAATTCAGAAAAGAAAATTGAAAATAAAAATTCCTTCCTCCATCGGAAGAAAAATGTCTAAAATGAAGAATTTGAACCCCTTCAACTGAATAAAAATATTAATGAAAATGATTAAAATAAAAAAACGTCCCTTCTCCAATTCGGACAAAAATTGACAATAAAAAATTTCCCCTTTTTTATCTTACAAAAATGCCAAAATTACAGCATTTTCTCGCCTTCAACTCAGTTAAAATATGGATCAAAATGTTAATAATTTTAAAAAATGTCCTCGTTCAATTAAGAAAAAAAAAAGAAACCCCAAAAATGTTAAAAAATGAAAAATTTCTCTTTCGATTTTAAATTTTTTCAAAAATGTTTAAAAACCCTTAATATTTAAAAATTTGATACTACGGCTTTGAGAATTATTATATTTTTAATATTAGGAAATGTAAAATAATATAATATTTTGAAAAATGAAAAACATTTATGATTTGAACGAATACTCTTTTATCACTTGTTTTTTTCCTGCTCGCAATATTATTTATTATCAGTAGTTTTTTGCACAATATTGTTGCAATACTCTAATCTTAAATCGTTAAATATTAATGTCTTACTGAGTTTGCTATTTAAAGAAAAAAATAAAACTTTTCCACATTTTTCTAACTTTTTAAGAATCGTCCAATTCAGGACACTTCAAAATATTATGAAACTCCCAAAAATCTGAAGCTTTCAAATTTAATTTAAAATAACTGTAATTAAAATAAAATGAAATATTTTTTAAATTAAAAAACAAAAAATAATATTAATATTAAAATAGTGTAATTAAAAATTGTTACCATGTATGCATTATAGGCATGGTAGAACATATCACGAGCTTCTTCCCTGTAAATAAAAAACATTTTTTTAATCACAATATACTTTTTAAAAAGATCAAGAATATTACAAATATGCTTAATTAATACTGAAGATAAATACAAAAAGACTGTAAACTAGATAAATAAATAAAATTAATAAAAATTATTAAAATACATTTTTTTAACAATATACTTTTTTTAAATTCAATAATTTAAAAAAATGAGACTTCACAGTCCAAAATGATATCAAAACAGGAAAAATAGGGTGATTTTTAACGAAAATAGGGGAATAGTGGAAGAATTAATTATTTTCTTTTAAAAAAAAGACGAATTTTCATGAAAATACATGAATTTTCAACCACACAGTTAAATTTTCTAATGAAAAAGATCAATTTTTATTTTAAAATATCATCTTTCAACCAAACCCGGAATAATTAAATTTTCAGTTAATAAAATTAATTTTTAACAAAATAGTTGTATTTTCAACAAAGTAATTTAATTTTTAAACAAATAGTAGTACTTTTAACCAAAAGAGATCATTTTATTCTATTAAAATCTTTCAAAGTTCTTAAAAATCTTCGAAATTTTTATTTCGAAATTTCATTTTCAAATATCTACTATCCGTTTAAAATTTGTAGAAACCTTTTTAAAATAATTTTTTTTATAAACTCGAACTTGTCCTAAATATTTATAAATTCTTTTCAAAATTAAAAAAATTGCGATAAAATCTTCCAGATTTTTTTTATATTGTTGGAAATCATTTTAGATGATTTGCAATCTTTTTAAGTATTCTCTTCGAAATTAATTTTTGTAAACATAAGATTATTAAAAGTTTAAAAAATTAAAACAGCTTAAAAATTTGTTTTTGAAGACAAAAATCTAAATTTTGTTTTAAATTGTTTGTAACATTTTTTTTAATCCTGCAAAATTGAAATTATTTTTTGACATATTTTTAAATTTTCAAAACTTGAAATTAGTCACTTAAAAAAAATCATGCTAAATTTTCCCGTAAATCTTTTTAAAATTTTTTATTTTTTTATATCCTTTCAAAATTTTTAATAACTTAACTTGAAAAGATTTTAAAATCTGTTTCAATGTTATCTTAAAATTACTTTTTAAAAATAATAAAGCATTTAAATTTTTCTTTGAAATCTTTGGAAACTTTTTTATTATCTTGAAACTTTTCGAAATCCTTAAAAAATTTCAAAAATTTATTTCGAAATCTTCAAAAATCGACATTAGATTTTTAATTCTTTGAAATATTTTAAAATGTTAAATTATTTTTGAAATTGATTGCAAACTTCTAAATATCTTGGCAAAATTTTTAATGGGTTTTATTTAAAAAAATTGATTTTGAAAGAAAATAAAAAAATATTTGAACAATCATTAAACACTACGTAGATTTTTTAGGGAAAGATTTTAAAAAAATGGAAGCTTTTTAAGGATTTTGAAAATTAATTGCTTTGTTTTTTAAATTTGAAAACATTTCAAAAGATTTCTAAAAATGCTGAAAAAAAATCTGGAAGATTTTATGGCAACTTTTCTAATTTTAAAAGAATTGACAAAATCTTAGGAAAAATTCAAGTTAGTTTAAAAGATATTTAGAAATTTCAGAAACTTTAAAGTTTAAAAATATTTTTTTGAATTGACGATAATATTTTCAAGTTTAAAAATATTTTTTATCTCTTGAAAACTAGTAAAATTTCTAAATATCTCTTGACCTTATTCGAATTTTTTCTAAAATAATAATACTTTTTTGAAATTTTAGGAAAGCATTTGAAATCTTTTAACATCATTCCAATGTTCTCTTAAAATTCATTTTTCAAAATAAGAAATCATTTGAAATTTTCCCAGAAACCTTAGAAAATTTTTGTAATTTCTTCAAAACTTTGAAAATCCTTAAAAAAGTTCAACATTTTATTTCGAAATCTTCAAAATCTACATTTGGTTTTTAGTTTTATGAAATTCTTTCAAAACTTATAAATAGCTTTTAAAATTATTAGAATTTTTCTTAAAATTAAAAAAAAAATCCTATAAAATGGAAAAAATTTCCTTAAAATCTAGTTTTTTGAAGAATTCGAAAAACAGAAGTTTTTTTTACAATTGGAAAATGTTTCAAGAGAGTAAATTTTTTTAAAAGAATCTCGGGGAAAATTTTATAATGTTTTTATTTAAATGATTAATTTTAACTTTAGAAAATGTGAAAACGTCAAAAAATGATCTGGAAGATTTTAAAGCAATTTATTTTAATTTTCCAGGATTTTAAAAAACTTTAGTCAAAATTTAAATAAAAAACTTATAACCTTTTTAAGAATTTTGAAAGGTTTTAGGAGAATAAAAATTTAAAAAGATTTCTAAAAATGCCGAAAGAAAATGTGGAAGATTTTAGGGGATTTTTTTTTATTTTGAAAGATTTTGAATCTTTTTAAATTATATTTAGATGCTTTAGAAGTTTTGAAAAGATTTGTAAACAATTGAGTTGAGATTTAAAAAAAAATTAAAAGCTTTTAAGACTTCATGGCAATTTTTTTATTTTGAAATAATTTTCAAAATTTTAGGAAAAATTTGAGTCGGTTTTTTATTTTCTTGAAACCTTTCAAAATTCTCCAAAAGCTTCTATTTTTTTTTAATCTTCAATTACACACATTTTGAGGAAAAAATTGTTAATTTAAAAGTTTTGAAACAATATCAAATTATTATTTTTTTTTTGAAAAATGAATTTTAAGAAAATATTGAAAAAGATTTTTAAAGCTTTCGAAGTTAAATTATTAAAAATTTCGAAAGATTTCAAAAGAATAACATTTTTTAAAAAGATTTCTATGAAAATTTAGAATGATTTGATTTTAAATGACTAATTTTAAGTTTTTAAAACATCAAAATTCGTTAAAAAAATAATTTTAATTTTTCAGAATTTTAAAAAAGGTTAGTACAGATTTGAATTATTTCAAATTATATTTAGATGTTTTAGAAAATTAGTAAGAAATTGTAAATAATTTAAAACTAAACTAATTTAGAGATTAGATTTCGAACAAAAATTTTAAAAGCTTTTTAATGATCTTGACAGGTTTCTTAGAGAATAACAAAATGATTAATGACTTTTTGTTTGAAAAAAATCAATTTTGAAGAAAAAATATAAAAACAATTTTTGAATTGAAAAATTCCCGAATAATAAAATTCATAAATTGGAAAATTCCCGAATAATAAAGTTTCCGAATTTGAAAATTGCCGAATAATAAAATTTCCGAATTGGAAAATTCCCGAATAATAAAATTCCGGAATTGGAAAATTCCCAAATAACGAAATTTTCGAATTCGAAAATTCCTGAATAACAAAATTTCCGAATTGGAAAATTCCCGAATAATACAATTTCTGAATTGAGGAATTCCCGAATAATAAAAATCCCAAATTGGAAAATTCCCGAATATAAACAATAACATTTTTTTATTAATAAAATTAATTATATTATTCAAATTACATTAAAATACAAAATTTTGGGACGACTGAAAAATCCCGAAAAATAAAATTTACAAATGATAAAATTCCCAAACTTAAACAGTCACATTTTTTATTTATAAAATTAATTAAATTATTACAATTAAACTTATATTGCAATAAAAGTTTTTGTTATGTATACAAAATTTGGGGACTGATAAATCCCGAAAAATAAACTTCCCGAATAATAAAATTACCAAATTTTACAATTCTCGAATAATAAAATGTCTGAATTGGAAAGTTCCCAAATTGGAAAATTCCCGAATAATAAAATTTCCGAATTGGAAAATT